>JABFQD010003604.1:0-12950 GCA_022817045.1 Psix sp. ZL-2020 | reverse complement strand
ATTATAACGCCAGGTACTTGAAAACACAATACAGCGCGCACTTAAAATGCATAACATTCGACGATTCTATTACGGCAATTATTTTAGTCTGCGCAAAATTCGACTTTGTTTATGCTGTCACGGAAATTTATGCTAAAACGAATTTAACGTGACTGTGAATGGCGCTGACTCGATTACGACGCGTGCCAGTATTTACTGTCAATTGGATGAGAGTTTATTTACATGTTAAAGATAATTTGAAATTATAACGACGGCAAAGCCCTAGTTTACTGACACATAATGAAAATAAGCATGCTGACATTCGTCATTCTTTGCTCGACGTTTACTTGGCGTCGAAATGTTGATTCAATAACAAATAATTGTGCAATCTAATTATAATCACGAAAGTTTGATAGTTAAACCAAATGGATGAATAAAGAATGAAGTTCGATCTCCGAAAAGTCGGGCGAAAAAAGGAAGCGAGGCAAATAAAAGTGCAAGTATCCATATAATAGGTGCGGAAATTGTGCCGCGCGACAGTTTCGTTAAATTAATGAGCGGAGAAGTGAGCTACGTTTTATCACGGAACATCCTGAATTTAATTACTTATGTATCGTGTGAACATTTCGCGCCACGACTTTGGGTGTACATTTTAGTAATGCAATATTATGGTCAGTGTCGATTTACGAGCAATTTTCCGAGGGCGATTGTGCGGGTCGCGGCCAGCGTCTGCCAGGTATCGGAGATAAATTGTCGTTACACCGCGGAGGCCTGCATGGAGTGCGTAATTTAGTGCGGACGACTTATATCTCGTTCTTGTTGTTGGCGAGTCACGGTCAAATATTCAATTACGCTGCGCGGCACACTTCAATCGATGAAGTGTGAATAATTATCAGGGTATAGTTATTAGTAATTGGCTTTAAACTCAATAGCCTTTATGATGAACGACGAAAAAATTGATCCCGCTATTAGTTTCCGTTGAATACAATTTACTGTAATACGATTTTGCGCGCGCAACATTACTCGGCGCGGCGGCTTTTTTGCTCTCAAAAAGTGCCTCGTCGGGGCTCTGTAATTCCGCCGCGTACATGTTTTTAATCAATAGCCTCGATAAACCATTACCGTGCTGGACAGGCGAACTCGTTCTTTTTGCATTATCCGTTTACAAGCTCTCGTCACTGTGCTGTTATCGCGTTAGAATGTTTGCGAAGAGGCGTCGCTCTTTTAAGTTGAAAGCTGCAACTGTTCTAATGAAATTGGGCGCGCACAAAAGACGACATAGCCGAGCGCGCGCTTCTACCTACGAAACTCGCGGTGAAAAGTAACGCGTGTCGTCGAGATTGTCATTTAGTAGCATACGTGTAGTGCTGGCGTGTTCAGCGATGCCATTCTGTGCATGAAATTCTTGTAACGCGTGCTCCATGCACGCAAATTAGAATGCTAAAGGGCGTGTTCGTCGTATATATGCTGTGCTCCTTCTGATGTTCATTCGAGCTTTTGTCCGCCCACGTGCGTTCGCGTAATTTTCGGCAACGTAATTAATATCATGTCCATGTTAACTGCCAGTTCCTTGTACTTTTTAATTGGATCAAAATTAAAAACGCAAATATGTGTCGGCTCATCCGTTTGCGCGTACACGTGAACTACGATTATGTCCTGGGCAAACAATTTGCGTACAGTCATTAATTATCGCTTGTTTTCGAGCAAACTGTTTTCGCGTTCGGGATTGGTGTTCGCGACAGTCGCGCGGAAATGAGTGTGCGATTGAATTCGCTGGCACATCGCCAGCGGCACTTCTTATTGGGGAAGCGCGTGTTCGCTCGCTGTGTTATTGCGTCTCCAATATTTGTTCGGCAATGCGGCTAAAGAGTGGCGACGCAAGGTATCCCACTCGGCGCGAAAGAATGACGCATCCAGCCGCCGGCTGCTATCTCGCAGCCGCACAGACAAGATAATGCGAGCGTGTGGCCGACGGCGTCCGTAACCAAAGTTCTTTAGGCCTCGCGTTCGGCTAATTGTTTCTTATAGACAAGTCACTCGGTCGCGTCACGTGTTCGAGCACGTCTCAGTGGCCGATCGCTATCGCGCAAGCGCACTCGCAGACGCGAACTATTAATTGAAACGAATTCGTGATCGCCGCACACGGCGTCTCATCACAACAAATTATCTTTCGTGCTGGACAAGGAAAAGAGGCGCGTTCAATGGCACTTGTTAATGAAGCGACATATTATACAATCGGTGCGGCTATAATGGCGCGCAACTCGTCGAGTCACGCGTCGCCAAGAGAATCACTTGGTGCTCTTGCGCCGACAAGTGAAGAAAGACGACCGGATGAAACGAAGACGCCGGCGGATCCGGAGCTGTCGAAAGATGAATGCTCGAACGATTTCGTACGCACGATGATGTTCGTCTGTAAATCACGCTCGGCGATTCGGCGACAGTACGCGAGCGTAGACAATCGCGCGACATCCGGCTCGAGTCGCTGGAAAAACGGCGGCTTTATACGCCACGTTAACTCGGCGTAACGACCACCCACGATTATAGACCGATCCGCACGCTGCTTACGGAGAGCGTGCTATGTCTCTGCGTCATGTTTTAGGATACACCGTTACGCATCCAGCGACAACACACTGCGCGTTTAATCAACAGTTATTGAATTTGTTACCACAGCAATATTTTGCCACAATATCACACCGATCCAAGTTGCCGACTGAAAGGGACTTGTTTCCCGCCGATTAATAGTCAAATGAATTGACTACAAAAAGCCGCCGTTTTGCACTATGCTATCTTGATATCCGACAAAATGACTGCATACTTACGATCGGCGACCGGTCGCGACAAACATTTGATCTGGTTTGTCAAGAACTTTTTCATGCCATGCTATCGCGTTCTCCTTAAACGTCGCGAGTCATCGTCTCTGATATCAACACCGAAAGCAAATTGATCTAAGATTTGTGGAAAACCAATCCTTAGATAAATCTATTTTTGTTGGCCGTTATCTTTAGATAAGCCGGACACTGGTGCTCGCGATGTTCCTTAATCGTTTATAACTAGTACTTAATCGATCAAGCCGGAAGCCGCCGTCGCTAACAAGATGTCATGGACTGCGGGGACAAAAATGACGACATCCTCATCGCGCATTAATTATCGCGTCTCACGCAGTCATAAAATTTCAATCACACGATGAAAAAAGTTCAACCCGATTTTCTGCCGCTAGTTTTCTCTTGAACTCGTATTCCGGATCGTACTACTGTTTTTCCGTTTTGCAGTTTCTATACGCAGAGCTGCGAACTTGCCGCTTATAACGGGCTCTTATTCATGTTAGGATTCCGTAATAAACGCACAACTTCCTTTCCCTCGAACGCACAACTTTGCGAGCCATTTTCGAAAAAAATACATGCACAATTGGATTTCTGCTAATGCACGAAAAATGCGTCTTTTTGCTTACGATGGTAAGAAAAAAGAGCGGCAAATTAGTTTCATTAAGTTTTTCAGTCTTGTGTTCGGTAATTACATGGCTTACCTTGAGACCGTGGTCTTGATTAGTATTATGAAAAACACTTTTCTCAAGGTGCAAAATTAAGGTGATTCAAATAGTAAGCGTCAAGTTAATTTGTTTCTCTATCAATATTTTCCTGCATGCATTACTGCGGCAGTCGAGTCAACTTTTGTCTGACCCTCAGCTAAATGAAGTGGGCGCCTGTGGTCAGAACTAATACGTCTAATGCTCTAATATACTTAAGTTATGTCATCCATCGTAAAAAGATTTAATTAAAATTTTTATCGAACTGCGAGATTAAATAAATAAATAAACGCTTATGATTCTCAAAAGAACATAACGTTGAAGTAAAACGGCGTTTTCGTGGCGATAAAACCTAGCTAAATGAATTATTCTATTCAATTAATCTCGCGTTCTCACCGAGAAAGGATCAAAGTAATCATCGTACTTCTGATGCAGCAGTTAAACATCTAATCTATAATTTTCGCATAATAACGCTCGGTAGCAGACAGCAAATTGCAAGACGTACTTAATTGATACAAATTTATTTGTATAGCTGAGATGGAACGTAACAACGATACGCTATAAAACTACTGCGTGGAGTAACAAAATTCGTTTTAATAAGGCTCGGTTCCAAGCTCGGAGTAATGACTGACAACAGGAACTGGCAGAACACAACGAAATCCCACAGTCGTAATTAACCACTGTTACACGATAATTTCCTATATTAGCGGTAGTCAATTACGCGTCGGCTGAATTTTCACATCACAGCGACGTGTTGGATGCGCGACGTATAATGAATCACATTTCGTATTATCTGATACCTCAGCGATACCGATCCATTTTTTAGTCGTAAAATCGAACAGATATTCGGTTGCGAAGGCCAACAAAAAACTATAAAACACTTGCGTCCCATATTATATCTCGTAGCACGGCCCATAATAACCCTAAGTGGTAGCTTTCTGCATCGCGCAGACTCCCGGAAGTGCATGCTGAACACTATAATACCGGCCGGGCAAGAAATGCCGCGATTGCAAAGTGAATTTCAATCCGGTGCCGGCAACTAATTCCTGCGCCAATGAAATTGCTGTTAGGACGGTTGCTACTTGTTTCCGCAATAACGCATTTGCACTGCCGATGGCTTAACATTATCCTGTCAAAAGTGCAACGAAATGGTCTTCAGATCATGATGTGACATTCGTTGCGTGTTGACGGAATATAAAGATTTGTTTCCGCGAATATTTGTAAAATGATGACTAAGCGTTGTGAATAGTTGTCATTTTGTGTCACATGTAGCGTTTTCATACCTTTTTTTCTTATTACAGGTGCGTTGACTCAGTCGCAATTTCCAGTTTTCACAATCTACGCACAGAAGAGTTGCCTTGCAGTGAAGCCTTGCGAGCGGGCCTGGTGCATTGATAGAGTGCAAGGACACCGCTTGCAGGGCCATACGAAACGCACCGTCAGCGCATCCTCGCGTCAGCACTGCCTTGAACTGTGCCTTGGCGAGAGAGACTTCCTCTGCCGGTAAGTTCATGTTCCCATTTCTGGGATTTTTTGTCCCGTTACCATTTATGGCGTTAAATGCCATGCCGTGTTTTTGTGATTGTGTATGTGAGAGTGCTCGCGCTTCCGTAGATCCTCGCCCCATTGCATCATGATGACGCAACGGAGCCGCCCCGGTCGGCTCCGTTACTCTTAGCACCTTTTTTAAACACCATTTGTTGGGACTTTTTCTATCATCGCGCGCTCCCTCACGCGAAACAAACTTCGCGCGCGAACAAACCGACTACCAGTTGTTAGTTTCCTGCAATTTTCTAGGCCGTTATAACGTGGCATTTTGTATCGCGCATTTGCCGACACGCTGCTCCCCCGTCATGACGCGCGACACTTTTCATAAATTCTATTCCTTCGTTTTTGCCTTTTAATTATAACGACGGAATAGAGCAGAAAATAAAATACTTGACGAGAGAGGCGTCAGTAGCATTTTATTATCATTATTGGCGGGTGCTTGGTGTCCCGAAAGAAACATTACAACGAGCCAATAGAGGAGAAAAAAAGGAAACAACGGCTCGTTAAACTAATTTGTTTTAACTGCCTGGTGTTTGCTGTAAAGTTTTAATATTGACTGTCATTAGTCGAGATCATCTCATCATCTCCTCGGCGCTGCGTTCATAGCTTATTTGATTTGAACGGCGCTTCAAATTTCCGGTTCATTGAAGAATCTCCAAGCCCTGACACTTATAAATTATGTATCAATCCATTACCGTTCGCACATAATAGGTCGGTGGGAAACATTGCATAGCTGAACGCACATCATATCGCAAGCCGCGCGTCATCCATCCGAATCATGCTTGAGTTGAAAATCGGCATTGTTTCATGAGATGTCGCGTTTTAATTGACTTGAGTAATTTGTTGCATTATTTAACGGTAAGCTGTATTGCATTTCGTCAGCAACGCGAAACGAAACAGAAATGGCAAAGATACCTTTGTTTGTATATTAGTAGAGAGAATGCATTCTAAGGCAAACATTCTAACCGTATAGCAGCATCCAAGCGACTGCGATTGCGTCGTGTGTTCGTGTACATACGTTCTAGTCGGAGGTATGTATGCTGACGTAGTATCGACTCGGATTCGCGTGTTCGCATACACCGGCTGCGAGGAAAAAAGCAACAGTAAACCAAAGAATCCTGGCTAAGCCACGTCAGACTTCCGTATCTGCGCGCATATAACTTGATGTTGACCGTCAGGGTCAAAAGGTTGCGGCTTAAGCGGAACCGTATCAAAAAGGCATGGCGCATCGCGAGGAAGGAAGTAACGTGGAAGCTGTGGAGGTGGGAGGCCCGGGGTCGTGAGGGCGCGAGAGGAGCAGATGGCAAAAGTCAAAACGCGCAGGGGAGCGGAGGAATGCGCGCGCGCCGGAAGCGAGTAAAGGCATTACGGAAAAAGGAAGACAGCAGGCGCCGCAAAAGGGAATCGGTGTCGATGCTGATTTGCACGCTATTGCCGGCAAAACTGTCGTGGCGATTCGCCATGCAGGTAAATGATAATATACAGCGTATAAAAAGAGGTACATGAGCAATTATGTAACAATGCGGCGTGCGTGCGATTGTGCAGCAGCCTGCTGTTGAGGATGTCGGTGATGTTGGGTAGCGGGTTGCGATCACATTAACATTCTATGGGAACGGTATTCCCGCCGTGCGCGATCCCCTTGACAAGAACCAAGCTCAAGCGCGCGCGCGTTAACCGTTTCTTTTGGCATTGCGTGGCAACGTGGATTCCGTGTCGCCAGTAAAATACGCCATTTGTCTCGATACGGGGCGACCACGCATTTCACATTACGTAGCTCAATTAACACCGCCCTCAAACAACTTCACTTTAATAGTCTATTAGATGCTTGTATGGTTAATGCTTACGCAATGCAAATCAAAAATGCGCTGCAATCGAACTCGGTTCTTTTGGTTGACGCGGAAGAGAAGCGGGGATCAAAGTGCAAAGGGTGTAAAATGTTCAATTAAAAGGCTGGTATTTATTCGACGGTTTGATGGAATTAGCTATAACGGGCGGATCAAATAATAACGTGAAAAATCGATTATAGCAGCAGCTAGTGAAAAATCTAACTATCATTTTCGCGCGAATTAGTCGATCGACTGTAACGCCAATCGCGACTGCTGCGTGACGCTTGACCCTTGCGGTGGCGGCGTCGCTCGACGGATCGATCGCGACCGTATTGGTTGCTCGTGTCAATGATTTTGACGCTAGCCGCTACGATTTGGCAAAAAGAAAAGAACAAAAGTGAGCGCTTTTTCCTTGCTCGTCCGATAATCAAGCGCTGCAGTTGCTCGCGTAAAACGATATATAATTGGAAATCACGATAGACCATAAATTACAATTATTCGGCTGCCGAGGATTGTCTTTATATTACTGATTCGCTTGTGGGGAACGAGCAAATCAGTCAAAAGTTAGGCAGCGAAAAAAGAACTGCAGAAACAAAGCTCAGAATAAGCGACGGGTTCCAGGAAGATGGATGGCAAACGGAGATACCCAACGGAGTTCGATGCTCGCAAATCGACGGGAATCTCTACGCGAGTGACCGTCAGGAGTCTTTCTGCAAAGCTAGGCTGATTTTGTATATATCTGCCGTGCTATAAAATGAGCGAAGAAGCGCAGCGAGGGAAAAAGATAAAGCAGCAGAGAAGAAAAGCCAAGGCAAAGCGAAAGCCGGTGGAACGCGAGATCGGTTATTATTGGCATTGCGCGGTGGATTCTAGTTACTCGGTAATGAGTTTATTGTTTAATAGCGACGCCCGAAGTTGTACGTGTGCGCCAATCAATTACAATCACGTAATGTAATCGTCGTAGGGTCCCAGGGCGCGGCCGGTAATGAGGTTCCGGCATAATAAGAGGGCACTTAGGGATCAAGGAAAAAAGAAAGCCATTTCTTTTTCTCCGCCAGGAATGTATACCGCCGCCAAGTATAGCCTGCGAGACCAATTTCTTTTCCTCTCAAAGTCATATATTCCGCGTCTGTGCCGCCGGCTCGAAGGAAATAAAAGTTTCGCGCTGATCCTTGGAGAGGGCTTAAGGTCTCTCCATAAAACGAGAAGTAACAGATGGGAGCTCCGAATATCACAGAAGGATGTTTCACTAAATAAGCGACGCCACTCGACACGTCTGATTGCGTAAAACAAAACTTCGGGGTGGCACTGCCTTTCTGAAATTTCAACTTGGGCAGGGATTATTCGCGTAATTCAAGGGCTGTGCTACACGACTCGAAACTTAATGTATGAGTGGTTTGCATGGACGTTCTCGTAGCGGCAAGATAAATAAGCGTGGTTGGTCCCGTCTGCGGAAAATCGCAGCAGAGAGAAAAAGAGAGAGCACGCGTAGCGTGTAAACAAGAAGCACCGAGATATGCGACGGCTTGCCCACGTACTGAAATAAATGAGAAAAAAAGTTGCGGCAAGCGTGTATCTGAAATGTGCGCGCGAGCTCGTTCTATTAGCATAGACGAGGCCGCTAACCACGTTGTTCTGGATTAGCTGATAAGCTTATTAAACAAAGGCCAATTTAGCCGTGGGAAAATAAGACGGCAACATCAATGATGGTGAGTGAGCCAATAACAAATCAGTTGGAAAAATTTGTTGCGGATGAGTAGAGCGCATGGGCGCGTAGAATTTCAGTGATATGCCAACTACGTGAATTGCATTCGTGAAAGAACGGTACACAGCGAAGAAATGCGGAATGCTTGACGGATCGGAAGTTCGAATGAGAAACGCGCGACGAAAGTTTGGAACTTGCTCTCAGCGTCGATAGAATGACAGTTATGCCTTGGGATAGCGTCAGTTGGACAACGCGCGCGACTTCCGGCTATAATTTGATTGTAATGCAAAAGTTTCATCTCCTTAGGAGTGGTATCTTGAGTCTGGGTGGTCGCATTCACTCCCCCTCGCTCGAACCGATTTTGTCGTCACAAATTGTCGGGTTAATTTTGCCGTCGTCGAGTATCGTGGACACGATCTTCATAATAGCTTCTCCGAGATGTCCCATGCGGTCTGCATCGTGCCGAGCGTGCCTTGCTTTTTTTCAGCGACAGAAAATGATAAATGATATGATAATGATAATGATAAATGATAATGATAATGATAAAAAGAAAAAGTGACTTAAGCGAGTCCCAAGGTTTCTTTGGTTTGTAGAGAATCGTCAGGATGCGCCGTGGTTTGATTTGGAAATAAAACGCGCGGACGAGTAATTTGGTATCTGATTTGATGGCAAGTGAAACGTGATATAGTGTTGTGGCGGAAGGATTATTCGACGCGCATAGAGAAGTTGGCAAAATAAAGTATAGAAGTGTAGACGAGGGATCGCAGAGCATAATGGACTTATTATTGAATTATAAATTCAATAAGATCTGGGAGTTGAGAGAAACTGGGGAACGCAGGATCGAGAGGCGGTTGCTGTTGTGGTAGGTTCGAATGTTGGAGAGGATGTGTAATAGTATTTGGAGGGCTTAACGGGAGTAGGAAGAAGAAGTATAGTGAGGCGGCGGTGGCGGCAACAGCAGCAGCGAGAACGAGCGGATGGAGTGGCCTCTTGCGTGGGTGCAAGTTTTGCTGTGGAAAGGTTTTAACGCCAGTATGCACAAAGCAATCAATCACTCGGCAAAGTTGTTTAATCTGTGCAATAACTTGCGCGAGGCACTGCGGTGTGATAGCAGCTGCTCGAGTCACAAACACATATACCAAGCTACGGGTGACTCTGCGCTCCAATCGAACGACCCCGCGCGCGGGACACATCTCTTCCGATTCTCTATATTAGCTTGCTTTTCCGCTTTCCTTGACCGTTATTCCGCTTCTTCCTTTTTCGATCTCTGTCACGCAACGCTATGGAAAGCACATTTATGTTGTTGCATTATTAATGCACCTACGGCATCTTTCACAATTCACCGTTCATCCTATTTTTATTAATGGAATAAGGATGAAGATATACACTTTTTTCCCTCCGCCAATCCTCGAGATATTAAGATTCATGGCATCTTCTGTGGAATTTGCCAAGAGTGGTTTATTCATAGGGAAAAAAGACGCGGCTAAAATAAATGGCAGATTGAAAAATATTCGTCTGGCTCAATCTGTCGGAATAACTCGCGAAACAATGGACGTTGCTTTTTATCCTATTATGATGACAAATTCAAGTTATTCGTGCAATTGCGAGAGAATTACCCCCTCGGACGCATTTTTTGCGCCTATTTGCTATTCGATAACAGCCGATGCTCCGTACATTGCATTCGATTACTTCGAATGGTTCAACATAAAACAAACACAACCTTTTTACCCGATACACATCGGAGCACTCGAGTTAATTAAATCAGATTGTCGGGAACAAAACCTCTCATCCCATAAGATGTATGAACAAGATGTACAAACGAACTCATTCACGTGCATGTTCGTTCGCTAACTGTAACAAGAAATCGATTTTTCGAGTAAAGCAACCTAACTGTAGTACACACAAGATGTCGGATTTTTCGGTCAACGCTGAAAGTGCGCGCTCGCTTTATGAGAATACACTCATCCTCCACCCTTATAAGTCCCGGCGAGCGAAATAACGCGCTCATCAATATCATCGGCGGGTGTTTGCATGCATCGTTAACGTGTTTATCGTATAGCCAGGCGGATATGCCAGTCGAAGCACTAGATGCACAAAGATGACGATAAAGAGCACAGCAAGACACGAGAAAACAAGCGAGAGATAGACAGAATAACGCGTGCACACACGCGTTCATGGTTAGGTAATCTTACAGACCTTACGATCAGGTATTACTCGCCCGGAGGTTAAATTGCGATCAAGGGCTTAACGGTAATTCGAAGGTCGATGCAGACGCACAAGTTATTTTGCCGTGTGGAATTACGCCAAGTTTATTTCCCGTTTGATTAAGTACTGTCAAGTCATATCGCATAATTCGTGCATGCGCGTGAGTCTTCGCTTCGATGTTAAATACAACCGCCAAATAGTCGCATCACGCTATCTTCTGCTTTATGCTTGTCTCTTTCAGCTCGCTAAGTTGCGCTTTATAAATACGTATAAATATATAGCGAGATAGAAATGCATGATTATATGAAGAAGATTCTCATGTATTATCAATGAGTCCAACGGAGATTGAGCCAGATAATCAGGAGGAATGAGAAATAACGCTGAAACAACATCGTTCGAGGGAGGAAAAGGAGCAGTTCAACAAACATCGTTACGTCCTTTTTAACGTTGTAATTATTTCGATGTGTATCATTGAACAAACAATGAATGAATTTATGATTTCACTCTGGCGATGTTACAAATGTTTCCGCGTTCAACTTCATGAACATCAGCTTTAATGATATCGTAACATTACATAATATTTATGAATAGATTTTTTTCACTGCACAGCATCACAGATAAGTATAGTATTATGACTGCGAAGAGTTGTAGACTAATTGTGTATTCTATTCAAGACCTGATAATTGATCAGTTACATTATTTTCATAAGCGATTCAATTCATCGTATTAATTCTATCGTTTTTCTATTCATCTCCAAGTTTGATAGAAAACTTATTCAATTTAAAACAATTCAATAAACGGTAGTTGCTCGCGCAACATTGGCACAGCATGAAATAACAGTAGAAACGAATAGGTTGATTGTCTTAAAGCGCTTGATTGATTACCTATGCTGGTCTGTCGTCGTCTAATTAGTTGCATACAATGTTATGACCGTGTAAAATAATATTACAAATAGGCATGTAAAGAGACGCGAACGTAATCACGTTTCATTGTCAGCGTGACAGCTACTTTGTTTCGTTTTGACATATTCATTATAATCATAAGATCGCAGTGGAAGTGCTAACCAGAGCGGTTATTGCTCGCGGCAAAGTAACCCGTCTTCCTGCAGTATACAGTGCAATGTTCATCAATCGTTCAATGACGTTCATTAACGTTACAATAATTTTTCAACTACAAAGATTGACAAATTTTGCAGCGCTTATATTTCCGTCCAGGACCGAGAGTCGAATTATTCCTAAGCTTAGCCGCAACTTGTGTCCAATTTATGGCGCCACCTATCCGTTTGCAAGCTAATTTGCGTAATTCTCGTCAGCCAGTAACGTCGTTAGCAACAATTAACTAACAAGAAATACATGGTCAAATGAATATTGACACCCGGCGCCCGTTTAACAATGACGAGAAACTAGGCTTAATGCAAAAAATGAACGTGCCTTCGAATTCCGCTTACACCCTCTATAAATCAGCACCGTTATTTCGTGCTACTGTATGTCATCCAAGCGCAACGCAGATCGCAAGTAGTGCGCACGCAGCATAAGCATGCTACATCCAGATGAGCGCTATTCCAGATAAAACAAACATACGCAGTGCAATGGATAAAACAATGATCCCAGAATACGGCGCTCCTCGTAATAGTAATATGACTTTATGATCAACTGTATTCCAAGTTGGACTATTTAATACCAAAAATATTTTCTTTTGAACATTTATTGCATTATAGTTTCATCAATTTGATATTGATACCTTGAATTTCAGTATTTTTAGGCTGACTTTCGTTCTTAAAATGGCTGCTAAATAATTTGTTTCTGAAAAGCCAACTAAATGTGGCTTCATTTATAAATATATTTTTTCATGAAAAGAAGGAAATCATATTAATTACTCGATACAAAAGAATGAATTATAAATGAAATTAATGATACGTATACAAATTCTTGTCAGCGAATAATCTAATTAATTAAAGCTATGAATGACATTTTTAAATACATCTTGTATGTGATTGAAACGATAAAATCAAAGTATCCGATAGAGTATAACAGAAAATAATATAATTATCCAATTTATATATTCTAACTTAATGGGATTCCATTGTGTTAAATAAAATTTATATCAGAATGATAATTCTTTTTCTCGAGGTATGAATAAATGAGTTTTATTAAGAATGGGTGAA
>JABFQD010003603.1:0-12951 GCA_022817045.1 Psix sp. ZL-2020 | reverse complement strand
CAAAGAAGGGAGGCAGGGCGAAAGGAAGAGAAGAGCAAGCGGAAAGGGGGACGGAAGCCAAGAAAAGAGACGCGGAGACCTGGGAGACGCGTCGGGAAGGAAAAACGGAAGAAATAGTGTGGTACAGACTCAAAACAAGAAAGAAAAAGAAATTAATCTAATTGTGCAGCTTTTATCTATCCTGCTCTAATTAATAACAACAAAATATAATCGTTTCAACTGATTAACTATTATGTTACTCATGTGTTTATTGCAAAACAAATGAATGTTAAACACTATTATCATGAATATTAGTCAACAGCAGGTTAGAATGTAGACTTGTCATGAGGTTTAATCTTTCAAACGATTTCAATAATTATAAAATTGTTATTACGTTGATTCAGTAAGTTATATTCATTTTATTGAAAACATGATTTTTATTTCAATATTAACCAGTTCAAAATAACTACATAGTGCAAGAGAAAAATCAAAATCCTTTATTAAAAACGGATGGATGCAAAACACGCAAGAAATACAAATTAGGTGAAAAATGGAATTGCACATGGACGACCCCCGAAAAATGTCAACATGGCGTATTCAACCAAATCATTCCAGGGCCTTTTCAAAATCCCATGATTGTCTCGGCAGCTCCGGAGATTATTAAAACCGATTCAATTTACGACGATGATTTAAATCAAAAATCTCTCCCAGAAGGAATACCAAATGCTTGGGCATATTATCTAAAAGATGAAAAGCTCAATGCAAAATGTGATAAGAAACTTCTTCGCACGTTTCAAAATATGAGTAGAATAGATAACAGTTTGACTAAAAAGGGATGGCAAAAATATGGCGTTTCCTTTGCCCAGGGAATTCCAGATCCTTGGAAGAACATTTATAAAAAATATTGTTATTGCTTGGAAAAGTAATACTCATTTAAAACGCA
Source organism: Psix sp. ZL-2020 (assembly GCA_022817045.1). Classification (NCBI taxonomy): domain Eukaryota; kingdom Metazoa; phylum Arthropoda; class Insecta; order Hymenoptera; family Scelionidae; genus Psix; species Psix sp. ZL-2020. The sequence continues at coordinate 12,029 of JABFQD010003603.1, read as the reverse complement.
TTTAAAACGTTGTTTCATACAAAACTTGACACACCATGTTTTAAATAATTAATTAAGTAATTCATTTTGATTAGGAATGAAATCCTGCAGAAATTGAATGATCAGAACTTCGTGAAAAATGTAAAACCGGAAAACGTGAATTCAACAACAAATGAGGAATATTCCACGTCTATTTCAGAGTGCACGAACGTTAGTAAATATTGCAAAAAAGTGCCTCACAAAAATAAAAGATCCGATAACGTAATTCTTGACAATTCTTCGACGACGATTACTTCTAATAAGAAACCAAAAATATCCAGCAAGAAATACCTTGCGAAGAAACTGAGAAGAAACTCCAAAAGTAACAGCAGCATTTCAGAAGCGCCATTGAATTGCGATTGCGCCATAAATTGCTGCTTACACAACAGAATTTTCCATTATCAATTACCGTGTTGTTGTCATTTCGCATGCTGTCAGTTACTAATGGTATAAACTGTAACTCAATGTTGTCTCGAATTATTACATTCACAACTTTTGCTTACAACCTTTCATTATTATAGATTTATTCATTTTACAACTTTTAGTTCAAATTAATTCTTCGCTAATTGCTTACAATTTTAATAACGCTATTTAAGATGGTATACATTTTTAAACATTTCTTATTAATTTAAACATTATTTATGAATTTGTTAACCCTTTTTTTAAATAAATAAAAAAGAGATTTTAAGATGTTTTTTTATTCAATTTTCAGTCAAAAAATAGTAAAATTTAAACCTAAAATTTCTAATTTATTTTATTATATGCAATGATATATATATAAAATTTTTATGTTTAGTTAGATTTTACTTCTTTTTTTATCGTAAATGTTTATTGTTCAAATAATGTAAATAAAATAATATTACAATGAAATTACAATTTCATATTACAGGAAAATAGATATATGAAGAATCATTTCTATGACAAATGCATGAAAAAGTGCGAGAGTCGATTATTCAAGTTGAAAAATTTATTCAAAAGAAGAACGAGCTGCGATTGTCGAAGAGGTAATAAAGTCAGTTTTTAATTATGCACGTGAAAAACAGTGTTCTAAATAATAATGAACATTTGTTTTCAGAAAAACATAGCAAATGCAAAAATATGAAGAAAAAGTGTGTAAATTCAAATACACAAAAAAGGCTTAATCTATACGAAACATGAATAAAACATTCTCATATCAAGTATTTGTTCTTCGATTGATTATTATTGGTTTATTTATTATTAACTAAAACTTTTGGTTATTAACCACAATTGAATAATATATAAACATCAGCAACCTTGTTATAGCTAAAATAGTATCTGAATTGTGTAATTATTGAATTCGTTGAATAGCAATTGTGAAACAATTATTGAATTGTGAGATGTAATAACTTGACTAACCGACAAAGAAATAACAATTAATTCATGAAACGAGCGCGAATCAATTGATCCTATTAACAGCAACATGTAGCAACATTTTGGTCATTAGTCTATTTTTATTAACAAACCTCAACTTCCATTTTAAGAACCGAAGCCAAAACGGGCCTTAATTTGGGAAATTTGAATTTCTCAAAAATGAACTTTTAACATTTTGTAACTAAAACATAAACAATTTGAACGCAGTTTAAAATCGCTGTAACAACATTTTGTGATATTTAATTATCAAATTCGAAATAATTTGCATTTAAACAATTCGAATCTCATTTCTTTTTTTTTTTTTTTTTTTTTTTTTTTCGTTTATAAACTTGATATCATATTCGTTATTAGAGTTCCGAAAAACTTTGACTTATCAATTTTTAGCTATATTTGTAACATTATAACTATGTCTGTTTCTTCTCCTTTTAGATTACAAAAATCAAAAGTTAACGGGAGATAGAACTATATTCATGTCTAAATTCAACATTTGCAAACACTGATCGATACCGCTTATTAAACAAATACAACTTATATATAGTATTTTCAGTTTTTGTACTATGTATAAATACTTTTATGGCAGTTATATTCTTATGATGCATGTAAAAATCGATGCAGAAGTATGTGCATATTACTGTTACTATTTTTGGCATATAAAATATGTCGGTTTCATTACTATGTTGCATATGCCACGACCTTTCTGCGTTTCAGTGCCACCTAATTAACTTGTAGCGATCCGTGAACTTGCGCGCTAAAAGACTCGCTGACACCCCCTGCCGAGTTAATTCCGTTGAGCGTCTTCGCAAACTTCGTTAGTTGCATTTCCTGCCATTAAGCTCGCTACTTGAGCGAGTATTCAGGAAAGATACGAGATGATGATGGAGCACTCAACTTCGTTCAACGATTACGTTAATATCGGCAGATACTGTGAAGCTGCCATCCTAGTCACATTGACGCGAACACCCAGCTTCACAGAGTCAACGAATAATGAAAAAGTTTATTTCGTCAAAAATCTCATCATCCATATATTTACTTTATTTTCGTATATACTTTCTATTGCATAACAAAATAAATAAAAGTCACACATTATGCACATCAAAAACTTGAAAAAAGTTTTATTTTCTTAAAAAGCTATTTACTATCGAAAGATAAATATGCAAATACTTATTTTAGACGTCTTATATAAACACAAAGTTTCCGAAAAATAATAGTTTTGAATTATGGAATTACGATAAAAACTGTTGGTTGCAAAGAAAATGATTTATTTACGCAAAATATTATGTTTACAGATCATACAAATTTCATAAAAACTTCAATAATTCACAACATATTATTCGTAATGTGCAAGATCTGCAAATGATTACTGTAAACTTGAAATATTTTTTATTATATGATATAGTAATTCATCACTGTAGTAAATATTATAAGAAATTAATATTATTAATAAAAAATGTTAAAATACCGTCTATATCATTGCATGTTGTAGTGACATTCATTTTTATAAGTTTTTTTCGGCATAATATTAATAACTGAATTTTCAGATATAGCTGATTAGTGATTATTTATAACTAACGAAATAAGCAATTATGCATGACTTCATTAAAATCGCATTATTGACACATACATATACAGTATACTTATAATCTATATATACAAGCATATTTCGATTTGTTTTTATCTATTTTCTTATGTTTTATATTTTCTATAGAAACACATAGAATTAAATATGCTATGGAAGCATATATATGTTTATGGTCGTGAAATATAAGTTTAAACAGACAGAAAAAAACAATTACTATTTTGAATAGTGAAAATCATATATCTTATTCCTTTAATACATTTTTAACAACTTTAATATATTCAATCAAGAAAAGTGTAGAAAATGAAATAAGAATTACTTGTAAAACATGTATGAGGTTCATGAAGTAAAATAGTGATTTTTTGGTTACGCGCAAGTATGTCTTCACATTACAATTTAAAAGAGTAAATGTTTAATTTTTTCTCCGCGTGCTAACATTTTATACGATGTTCTAAATAAAACATTCTTGCATACAATACTATAATATTATTATAATTTGCGCGTAAAGTTTTGTATACTATTTCTTTCAAATATATATTGTTAATCATATTATTTTCCAATGAAGTAAAAAATACACAAAACTGAATTCTATTACATTAAAAATAATCGTATTTAAAAAACGTAATATATATAAAATGATTATTTATTATCATGAATTTATTGAATTTGCCGTTTTAACACTGCAGATATCAAAGTTTCGTAACTGCTGTGAGTGGTAGAAAGCAATAAAAAATACCGTTCAAATAAAAATGCAGTTTATTTACTGTAACTATACTGTATTTAGTTCCACAACACCTTATTACACAATATACTTTTGTAATTTACATTTCCACTTAGCTGACAATACTGTCAACTATGTCAGGAACTATATTTAAAAACTCAAATAATATGCGAAGTTTCTTTCATATCCAATGATCAAAATTGATAAAAGTTTCATGTTTATATGTATCATTTTACAGAACCTTCATTAAAATTTCAAGGTAAAACCAAAAAATTGAACTTTGCCAATTTCAATGGTTATTCTAGTACGCAAATTGGATAAACGAATAAAAGGTTTTTGTAATAGATAAAAAAATGCGTCAAAAAACAGTTGTCGGCGATGCCTATTAGAAGTATTGGAAAAATTTGATGATGAAAATGTATACCGGAACAATAAGAATGTCGTTTCATTGAAAACATTATGTTAGAGCAGTTTCAAAATTGATACACACAAAACATTATAAATCACAAAATCCTTTATCTAGATTTTTAAAGGAAAACTATTATAATTAAAACATTAAAAGCACGTTTGACAATATCAACAGTGTAAAATCTAAAAAAAAAAAATAGCAGTAGAACATCCGTTATAAACAATTTGCTTAATTAGTCAGTTTTGAAACACAACTGTAAATCCCGTAGAAGTGAAATTTACCAGAACCAATTAACATCGATAGAATCAATGAAATTCCAGGGATGAAATCCACTGAATAATTTAGTTGTATTGTGAGGTATATACCACTGAAATTTGTTTCACTGGATTAAATCACTTTCTTGTATATCACTATTTGACAGGATCGTAGTACTGAAGTGAATCGATCAGTTGAAATGCATTCGGTTATGCGCTATTTAATTTTAAGCATATCGATAAATAACTTTGTAAAATGAGAGAAACAATGCGTACTAAGTAAGTGAATCTCTATTAAGTATGTGTTTGTAAGTTATTTTTAACTAACAAAGGATTAACAGAAAGAATAAATAAATGAGTTCTTTATTATCAAGCATACTTCACATTTTTATCTCACAGATGAAGAAAGAAATCGGTTCAAAAGTTTACAATATAAAATCAATGAATAATTATTTTAAACTAATTTTCCGAAAAACGTTTTTCTACTTACACGCAATTTTTAGATTTGCTTATACATAAACTATTTATTAATATATTAGTAAATTGTATATATGTACATTGTATTCGAAAGTGTAGTTTGTGAAATAATTTATGAACTAAGTGAATAAATAAGACATCTATTAAGAGCTCAATTAATTTGTTATAGCTGTAAATTTGAAAATACAATTACAAATTCGATCACATAATTTATTGCAATATCTAAACTAGATCAATTTAAATATACTAATAATAAGAATAAAAATACTATGACATATAAAAATAAGAAACTAATTATCAATAAAACTTGAATCAAACCAAAAAATTTGCATTGTAAAAAACAATGATCAAATATATTATTTTATAAAATTAATCAGTTAAATTTCCTTCTAAAATCATGACGCTAAGAAATTGTCATAAAAAAGTTGTTTAATCTAACCTTTTTTGAACTCATTTTAACATTTAGTGCATCCTCATTACGATAATAATAATAACCGAAAAGTGACAAAAAAGTTTTCCTAATTATTGTAAATTATTCATATTTCACAATGAGACTCGTTTCTTACAATTGCCAACATCGCGTTTTTGACAATGAATCTTAGGGCTATCTCTTTCTACGTCAAGCTATTGGATTTCCAATAATATTATACCTCGCTGAAGAGTGCGAAGTGGCGGCGAAATTTGCGCGCAAAGTACGCTATGGCAAATAAGAGTCGGCGAAGGGGCGGGGGCGACGGTGGGAGAAGAACGAACGAGAACGCGTTCCGCGCGATAACTTTCCGCGCGGACTGTATTCATGGATGAGACCCTCGAGGGAGAAAAGTCTCCCCTTGGGTGTTGGGTGTGTTGAGTTGCCAGGCAACGACACCCTCGAAGTCCGCACTCTGATTGGCTCCGTTGCCCATTCTGTCTTAGTCTCTCTTTCTCTGCCTGTGGTTGGCGCTTCCTTACCCTGCCGCAACCCCTTTCACCCCTCCGACCCCTGCTGCTTGCAAACTACTCTGCTCTTCAATCGAATCGTTCCTATATATTACGGTCCCTGTCGACGCCGTATATGTAAATACGTGGCCATGTAATGTAAATATGCTGAGATATGTACACAACACCTACAACTAGACGCATTTCTGTCGATTTACAGTTCATGCTCCAACTTTTTTTTTGCAACATATAATAATTTGAAGCCACTTCATAAACAATGCGTTTTTATTTTTTATTTTTTTATTAGCCAAAATAATTTGTAATGACATTTTAATACATATGCAAAGTTAATATGTTGAATTTTCTATAAAATATGTAAATGTAAACTAAAGATCGTTGGCTGAAGTGATTGCCTTAAAGAGTTGGAAATAAAGTAACCTAAATTATAGGATTTCAATTTAAGCTGTAAACTTTGAGTTATAGTTTGGTTTAGGAATTAATGCCTTGGCTAATTACTTTTAAATCGAGAAATTTAAATATAAGTTCATTCTTAATTTGTGCTGTTTGTATTGAAAATAGAAAAAATTGAATTCACTTAGAAGAAAGATGTCGTGTTTCCGCTTTACTTAATACAACAATTAAAATTTCATTCTCAGCCTGCTACCACACTCTTGATGAAGTGCAGTTCTTCGAAGAGATTGATTTCCTCCAAAACTTTTAGCCGAAAACTTTGTTGACTACGCACAACTTCTTCGATGCGATAATTCGAAGCCTTCGCTAAAACGTCTCGTTTAAGCGAGTTTACATAATGAACTAACGCTATTGTTTACAAAACTTGCGTACAGCCGATTTTTTTATAAGAAAAAAAAACGTATTAAAAATAAACGTATTCTTTTTTTTTTTTGTAGCAAAAAAATCATTTAGATTTTAAAATGCTTTCTAACGCAATCAATTTTTCTTTTTTATTATAATTTTTATTGAAACTAACATTTTGATAATATGTTTTTTATTCGTTCCAACAAGAGCTATTCGCAAAATGTCTCTTTTGCACCGAAATTTTGGCTTTCAAATTGCTGTCAAAAGCAGATTAACTTTAAAAGTCGTTGGATCATTTAGCTCCGCTGGCGTCGAAAATTCGAAACTGCTTATGTCAGGTTCTTCTTGTGCCCCCGTCTTTACACTTTTCGCGTGTTTCGGCAGGATGATTAGCTTTGTCCTATTTCTTTTGAGCTTGCTAAGGTTTTGTTGATGTTCTTCAATACACCTTTCATCACAATTCAACGGATGACATTTGACCAAATCAAACAGAGATTTTCTAAGCAGACTATTGTGCATGAATAGACGCTGAAACGAATCATAATTTTCACAAATGTATATAATTGTCTTCTTTTTTCAGCTGCGATTAACATGGAAAATGGGAAATCTGGAGAAAAATCAAATGAAAATATAAAGTGAGAACGCTTTTCTGGATATATATATAATAAAATATTATTACTTTTTAACATATAATCAATTCTGTATTTATATTTACAGGAAAGCACCGAAAATTTATTATGGGACCAGGACACATCGACAAATTACTCAAGTTATTCGAGAGCTCCGAAAAACAGCTTACAGACATGTTGGGTATGGAATATTATAATTTTTAAAATACTATTATAAATGTGACCTTTTTTCAAAAACATAGAATAATTTGAGACATTAATTAATCAATATTGTGAAAAATATTGAGAATGGTTAAAAAATCATTTTTTATTTTGTACATTTAAATAATAAAAGAAAATGTTAGATATTGAAATCATATGAAATGAGTATAAGAACAAGTGATTGAACAATTTTATAAAAGTATAATTCTCGTACAAAAATTACATCAGATTTTTAAAACATATATTGGGTTTTGAAATTAATCAAAATAATTTCACATAACTAAAAGAAATAGAATTTTGCCTCGAGTAAAATAGCAAATGAAAAAATTGTTTACTTTTAGGATGACAATTCTAAGCAGCCGAGAACACTCTTGCATTCAGGACTATAGGGGGAATAAAACACAGCTCTGCAATGAACTATTAGATCCCCTGAAGGTAAAATAAAAGGGCGGTTGATTGAAAACCGTATGAATCCGAGCAAAAGCGTGAAATGAAACGTGAAAAAAGCGAATCATTTCTCACGGAAGCGCACCATTTCTTGTTCGGTGTTGCGAGCTATAGATCCAAACGCAGATATAACGTAATACTAGAAACGAAAGAAAAATTGTTCTTTTGAATTGATTCGCTTGGTTTGATAAAATCTTTAGGCAAACACAATACATTTACGACTAACATTGCAACTGGCTCTCTTTTCTCCACAGAATAAGAGCTGTCCATATTACAACGAAAAAAATAAACGTATTATGAACAATTTGGAATATCATGGACTTCAAACTCCATGGGACTTAGAGGACCTTGTTTTGGTCGGTAAAAAAGTCAGCTGCTGTCCTTACTTCGCGTCGAGGTCTTACATAGAACGTGCGGATATCATTTTTTGTCCTTACAATTATATAATCAACCCATTTATCAGAGAAAGTGTAAGTTATGTATTTATTTAGTGTTTCAAAACTAAGTAAAATAGTTTAACTTTTATTGTCATTTTCATGAAACTTTTTAAGGTTTTTAATTTTCACCCTATATGTAATTAATTTTTCAGATGCAAATTAAATTAACAGACAATATAATCATCTTTGACGAGGCTCATAATATTGAAGATATTTCTCGAGAAGCAGCAAGTGTTAACATTACAAACGACTCAATTGAAATCATCTTACATGATATTAAAGAAAACAAAAAACGGTGTGATGAAACAAGAAATTTATTTGCTGACATTAGTCAGTATATTTTAAATCTGCAGAAATTCATTAATGATCAAAATGTTAATCATGTAAGAAATATTATTTGTATCAGTTTATTAGTAAACTTGACTTCAACTGTTATTTTCCCTGTGAAATTGATTTCATAATTATGTATTTCAATATTTATCATTATTCATTAATAAATTGAGTTATATATAAATTATATATTTATTTTATAGGAAGATAACAGTTTGGAAAGAATAAGCAAAAGGTGGACTGGGGAAGAATTCACACAACTGCTCGAAATAAATGGCCTTGGCGGAAATAACTATTTAAAATTTGTAAACAAATGTCGAGTTGCAGTTGAAGATTACAACAGGATTCGCGAGAAAAGTCAGAAAGAAGTTACAGCAGCCGACAGACACAACACCATTTCTCAAGTCACGAAACCATTAATAGAAGAAATTTTATATGGGCTTAATGCTTTGAATGATCCATCTAAGAATTCGGATTATAGAGTTTGTATAATTGAAAAAACGAGAATGGAAAATAAGGTAATTAACTTATTCAATCTTATACTATGTATCAATACTTTTTAATTGTACAGTTACCATATTTCACTGTTTAACATTAGGGACCAGAAAATAACACCTGGTATAAAAAAAATACCAGTATTGTTACGACACACCGAGTTCGAGTTCTCCAATTAATGTGCATGAATTCTGCGGTGATATTCAGACCAATTGGCGAGAGTGCACGTTCAGTAATATTAGCTTCGGGAACCCTGTCCCCAACCATTTCCTTCGAGAGTGAACTAGGGTCCAAATTTCCGCAATTTCTAAATGCAAATCATGTAATCCCAAAGGACCAAGTTTACGTGCAATTCGTCGACCGAGGTCCTTCTGGAAACGAGCTTCGTGCAGTTTACCAAAACGTCAATCAACTATCGTTCAAAGTAAATAAAGTTGGAACTTTATTACATAACACTGAAATTTATACATTTATTTATTATTTTATATAATAATATATTTATATATTATATTTTCTTTAGGATGACCTTGGAAATATCATTTTAAGTGTCTGCAGAAATGTACCCCATGGCATTTTATGTTTCTTTTCATCGTACAGTATGATGCAGCAACAAATTAATCGATGGACCACTACTGATACATGGTCACAAATTTCTAGTTTAAAAGAACCATTCGTGGAACCTCAGCGGTCAAGTGAAACCAATGAATTTATAAGTCGTTATCGTGAAGTAATCGAGCAGACTAATTCCGGACCGGTATTCGAACGAACCGGAGCCATAATGTTTGCTGTTTACAGAGGAAAAGTCGCTGAAGGCATAGACTTTAGTGATAATGAAGCACGCTGTGTCATTGCTGTAAGTTACTGTTATATATTTGAATCAATTATTTAACACATTTTTATAAGTTTAATCAATTAAGATATGTTTTATGAATGTAAAATAAAATTTTAAATTGCATTTTTTGGAGATTAAAATTGTAATTTTTAATATTTATAGATTGGAATTCCATATCCAGTTATGAAAAATCCTTCAGTCAAACTGAAATGTGATTATAATGATAAAAAAATGGCAAAAGGACTTCTTTCCGGTCATGACTGGTACTCTGTACAAGCTTTCAGAGCTTTGAATCAGGCACTTGGAAGATGTATTCGACACAAAAACGATTGGGGTGCTGTGTTGCTTGTCGATTCCAGGTAAAATTTATAAATTTTCATATAATGTACAATAAAAATTTTATTTTTTATTTATGTCCGAACATTAATATTGATAAATATCTTTTAACTTCAGATTTAAAGACAAAAAGTATTCTCAACACTTACCTAAATGGATAAAAAATTTGGTTAGTATAAAAAATGATTTATATAATCAACTATATCTAAATTTAAATTTTACTTGTAATACTTTTGTATTCTTATAGAATTCGAATTCAACCATGCAAAATTTTGAAAAAAATTTAGAAAATTTTGTAGAAAGGCAAAAAAGTCGAGAAGAATAAAAGGAAATAAAGGTAAAACTATAAATTGTACAAAACATTTATTATCAACATTATCAACATTGTTCATTTCCATAAAGCTTATTTAAAATATTTTCAGACCAGTCTAAACGCACGAACCATGATGAATACATCACATGAAATCATTCAGGATGACGTTTTCGCGGTGTTTCTTTTTACTACTTGACGTAGCTGCTTTTTTTTCATTCGTTTCAGTTTTGCTGTATTCGTTATCTAAAAGAAATAATGTTTTTTAACATATTACTGTCGGACTTCGCTCTTTGTTAATATTTAATTAATTTATACTGCTCGTAAACTATTTTTTATATTTCATACAAATTTGATGTACTAAAATGCTTAAATATAATACATACAGTTTGTACGATTTCACTTTTCCTTTGGTTTTCCTCTGCCCTTTTCAAATTAAGTCTTCTACGTTCTTTCTTGGCTTCCTTCTCAGCATTTTTCTGTGCCACAACTTCTCTCGACAATTCCTTGATTCGTTTCATGTCTTCGCGGAACTTTTGTTTCTTTTCAAAAGATAATTTCAACCCCTTTGTTCGATTAATGGAAGAAAATCTATGAAAAACATTTAGAAATTAAAGTTAAATTTGAAATTTCAAAAATATGTTTCTTAATAAGCGAGAAACATTTTTACTTTTTTATTAAACTAAATAGGTTCTATAATTACTTTTTCCTAGGCTCTTTCCATATCCTTCCAGATTTTGGTTTTCCTTTTGGAATATTTTTGAAATCTAGTTCCTCTTCCATTTCTGAAAGTATAAACAAATATATTAGGTTATGAATACATACAAAATTTTAGTTTTAATGTCAGTAATTTGAAATACCTTGAAATAATTATATTCTTTACCGTTAATTATATTGAAATATCAAAAAATAATTCATTTCAATTATATATTGATCAAATATATTAAACAAAAGATTGTATAACATTTACAAATATATTCGATCTAAATAATTAATTGAAATGAAAAAATAACAACTTTTAATAGATGTTTCATATCTTTATTAATCTAGAGATATTTTTATTTTTGAATTCTACAAACTATGAAATATTACTCAAATAAATTAATAATAATGTTTACCTGCAATTGACAACTATTCCGCGTGCTCACTGATAAACCATAAACAGTGAAGTTAGATATGATATAGCAGTACTACCAACGTAACAAAACTCAGTTCCTTGCACTGTAGAGACTTTTTTGTTATAATTTAAATTCAAGTAAATTCACTATTCTGTCTTTATTTAATGTTTTAATTTGATTTTAAATCTTTTAAACATTATTTAGTAGAATTAATAATCTTTATTAAATTTGCAATTGATTCATTTTTTCATTAAATGATTCATACATAAATTTTGATATATAATTTAATAATAAATAATGTAATAATAACAAT
>JABFQD010003602.1:0-12953 GCA_022817045.1 Psix sp. ZL-2020 | reverse complement strand
AAGGAACCATAATTTTTATTAAATATTTTTTGAAAAACTTTTGATCTAGAAACAAACTGCTGTTTTTCATAACTTATTGTCGCTTATGAATAATGAAAATTCTAAAAGAATGAGCTACTTTTTTTATTTAAAAACATTTTTTTCTTTTATTCTGAAGCATCTCAAAGAATAGATCAGAATACACGAAGATGTCTCTTCAATTAGTCAATTATTGAGTAATTTCTTTATAAGTATAATAAGTTTTATAGCAATTTTGAACAATTCTTCTGGAAAAAACAACTGTACATATCGTCTTAAAACTAAGTTCATTAGGTTTATTTAAATCTACCTAGTTTTTAAGAACTCATGACTGAACATTCGTGACCCAAAGGCTTGAATAATGGTGTTAAGTGTAACTCGGCTTTAAGGACTTGTAAAATGCAAAGACGAATGAATATTTGAAGCAACGTTGGCAAATATAGTTTATTAAGGCCGATTGACAATACGAGAAATGATAGCTAGAGGTCTATTTATTCAGAACATGGACTGGGAAATGTTACATTTATAGATCAAAAATTTGGAAATTGATATAGTTTATCTGTCATTTTTTGTCTACATTCAAATCCGTTTGTTTTTATCCTCAGCATGCGCCAAGGAGCAGTTTCGCGATAACGCACAGTTATTTAGTGAATATTATTTATGTGACATGGGTTTTAATTGGATCCCAAACTTGTCGTTTATTTATTGTTGAAGTCATCCTGTCGTTTTAGACGTCGAGCATGAAATTATCATTCTCGTTTGAATTGTACAAAATTATATTATTGTATTGCCGACAAATTCGTTTTGTCATACGTTTGAGATGTTTGGATAGCGATAATCCGCTTTGACTCGTGTTGAGTTTTTGTATTCTTTGATGTGTCATGATCGACAAATAATGACAATATTTTTATATTAATAACAACAAAGAGTATTATAATTTATGATTATATTTAGAAAAAGTTAACACTTATTACGAGTAATACAAAGAATATAATGGATCGGTTCAGGTTATCTATTGTACCTGGAGAAGTTTGTAATTTTGTATTCATTGTAGATACTTTCTGTAACATTTTGTATTGGTATTTATTAAAATGCATTTTTATACAGAATATTTATTTGGTGTTTTTATTGTATTGATGTCATTAATAATAATAATTACTGTACAGAAATAAATTAACTATACATAAGTACTAATATTCGTTTCGAAGAAAATTAATATTTGTTTTATATATATTTTGTCAAGCACGATAATTTATCTTAATATTTATTCCTAACTGTACTATCAAATAACTAATTTCTAAGTTATATCGTTAAAAATTCCATTCAATTTTATTCTGTAACGAACAAAAATTCTAAACTTTGAGGAAATTTAAAGAAAACCCCAAAAGGAATTAAAATAAATAAATTAATTTGAAAGTTTGGATTGTAATTTAACTTTTTTTTACTAACTCGGTTGGCAACTTTTAAGTTACCGACTAAGTTATTACAAGTGGTAACAGCTACATCATCATATAATTAAATAATTAAGATATTCTTCAAAAATACCACCGTATAAAAATTTCTGACGTACGATAATAATTTTGATGATTTTAAATAGAACTGTATACTTCATTATGTAAAAAATAAAGAAATGAATGACCATCTTCTGTCAATGCTGTCAGTAAACATGAAATATGTGTTTAATTACGGTTAATATATCTGTTTCATTCATTATTTCAAAGTAGGTTTCTTTAGAAACCATTATTGTCAAAGTTTCTGTGCATTCTTAAACAATATCTAAATTACGGTATTTTTACATGTGGGTTTCAAAATAGTCTAAATAAGCTTTATATTTTCTTGACTATAATAGAATTAAAATATATTAATCGTTATTATTTTATCTTACCAGGAATATACAGTTATAATCGTCCACGATAAAAATCCATTCTATGTCTATGATATTAGTCTTACTTAATATAATTGATTATTTCCTTTGTTTACAATAATTTTATTAATAAGGTTATAATATATTTTAAAAGTTTTTCATACACATGCTATTTGTTTTTACAATTGTTATCTCTCTTTACATTTTTAATTAGTCTTTTTTCAGTAGGGTTTTTTTCAGAATAAACATTATTTTTGACTCATTCAATGATATTACATCCTTTTTTAGTACAAATGTTTATATTTAACATGGAATAACTCAACAGAAATATAGTTGCAGGTTCATAAATTGATTTAAGAAAAACTTTTTCTTTGCGAAGTACAATGTTTATAATAATTTTCTGTTTACATGTTGGAAAGGATATAATATAATTATTTTAAATATTAACATAATTATTCTGAAACTGACAAATTTGTAATTGAATAATTAACTTTATAAAATTAGTTTTTGATTCATCAGTGATACCACATCTTTTTTGAGTAGGAATGTTCATATTTTATATTCAATAATTTAACAGAAATATAGTTATTGTCATCGCCTAGATGAAATATTAGATTAGAGTTTAAAATTGAACTCTTATTTAAGTTCACAAACCGATCAATGCTTTAATTCTTTAATATAATCGCAAAAAAAATATAAGTTGTTAATTATCTTCGATTTAATATTATTCATTTTATAGTTTTGTCGTTTTTCAACAAATTTCATTGAGAAATAGAAGCAAAATATACAAGTTTAGTGATAAAGGAGTACACATTTCTCTTACTCATAGCAATGCAAAAATAGCTGCAGGTTTGTGGTGTACAGAAATTTTATTATATTTCTTGAGATTTCTGTAGCTTCGCAAAACCGAAGTTTTATCACTTAAAAACACAACATTGTGCTTGAAGCTTGTGTTGTTTGTGAAATTATCATAAAGCACAGACTGATTCTTCATAGATTGACTAATAGTTTTTGCTGCATTTATTTGGATGGTGTGATGATGTTGCGGTAAGACTTATATTTTTCTATTACCTTGTTGAAAAACTGCTACAAGTAGATATCGTTGAGATGCACTTTTTGTTTAATTTATTGCATTTTGTTTTTGAATACGAAGGTGCTAAAGTCGTCAAGCGGTTCATTTTTTCTTGAATCAACAGTCAAATGGATTAAATTGTGTACTTTATACGTTAAGTTATGAAGTCCATAGAATTTAGCATAACTTATAATAAAATATAGCAGCAGCTTGTTTGCATAATCATTCGAATAGATACACATATCGACATTATACAAAATTTTGATGGCAAGACTGAATGATGAAAAATGTTTGTAACCATTGTATGGAAGAAATAATTTCATCCAAAATAATTCCATAATAAAGCATAAACTGTCTAGTTTCGGTTGCTTTCCAATATTTAACACCGAAAACGCTTTGTGATAGACGAGAAATTTTTTTGGAATGCATTCTCGGAATTTAAAATGCATCTGGGACAACAATATGAGATTTTTAGATTCTATCCGAGGAGAAGATTTTCTTTGAACAACCAACTTTACCAGTTTTTTATAACCCCAAGACAGATGTCATGGAGATAGTTTATGGAGAATTGTTGTATCATGTCAATATCTAATTTTTTCAGTAGTGATGATTTGAAAGTTTCTTATTTCTTCTAATAGATTTTTCAAATTACAACTATCCAACACTATTTTCTTTTTTTGACTGTAAAAATAGAAAAAATTACAAGAAAAATGGTAAATATTCATTTCTTTACTATCAAATACGTATAAACTCAAAAATATCAATATTAAATTGTTTTTTAATATTATTATCAATATTAAGAAATATCATAAAGAAATTGCAAAGAAAACAACTCGATAATAATTGAAACTGTAAAGGATATTAACACTTTTTCTGTTATCTGCGCACATCTTAACCGAGTTAAGATGACACAGAGTTAATGAGAGTTAATGTGAGTTAATGCACGAGTGTATGAGAGTGAATGAGTATGCATGAGACTGAATGAGAGCGATGAGTTCCAGCTAAGGGACATCGAGCTATTGCCATTGTATCCCTATCCCCCTGTTTAATATCTCAGGAAATATTTTGAACTCCTGTTGCCTTCCAAAATAAAAGCAGGTTCTTGGTTGAGGTTTTCCTGATATCCTGGAGGAAAATTTCTCCCCAAATAACTCTGTCTAGATCTCGACAGTATCAGGCATTTACACAGGAAGTGGTATGGTGTTTTTTCTTCGTTTTCGCACTATCTACACAGTTCACTAATTCCTGTGTTGATTTTGTGTTAGTAGCATCTCAGGTTGCAGTGACCAATCAGCAGACCAATGAAAAAGTTTTTAGCTTTACCTCTATTTGAGGTTTACTATCTTTTCAGACCAACACCTGAAGTCTCCCTTCAGTAGCTCCTTGATCCATCTGTATTTTTAAGATGCTAACCATTCCTCTATGCTTCTCTTCTGTGACCAATTCTTGATTTTCTTCAATCTTTTCTGGTAGAGTCGACCTACACAATCGTAGAGGATTCCCTCTCCGTTGACTCCGTTTTTAGCCAGTGTATCTGCTTTTTTGTTGCCGTTGTATTCCTTATGTCTTGGGATCCAGCAGATGCAAACTTTATTCTCTCTAGCTAGTTTATTCAACGTCTTTTTAGCCAAGTTTACTAGCCAGGAATTTGTTTCTTGCTTGCCAGAGCTAACAGAGTTGCTTTGCTATCAGTACAGATAATTATTCTTTCCATCCTCACTCTCTGAGGGTGGGACTGAGCGCAACTTTAAATTTTTAAATAAGAACCCCCATTCGGATTTCCGGCATCAAAATACGTCACTTTGGTTGGAAATGTTTTTGTACATTTTCAATAGAAAATGCTCTAATTGCGAAAAATAAAATTTTGCTAAAAAATTGCAGAATTAACGATTGAAAATTGCAGAAGATAGTCTCACGTGGGGTGTATCAAGGTCAAATGTAGACTTTCAAACTGATATAAATCAAATTCTATCGGTTTGATTGGTCTTAGAATTTGGGAGTAAATTAAGTATGTACAGTGCAAAAGTTTTCGCATCGCTTCGTTGGTCTGAGATAAAAAAATTGTTCAAGATTCACTACAAGATCGCGTCGATTTAAAATTTTATATTTTAATTGGAATTAATCGAGTAGATTTTAACTGCTTTGTTTTTATTTTTGTTTATTTGCATGACGACCCCGACATCATCATTTAATATTATTGGTTTAATTATTCATTAATAATTTCATTGATCAAGAATTAAAACACTTTTTTCATAAGAAAATGGCTATAAGGACCGATGATGTCAAATTTTGGACATTTTAATTGACATAATTTAGATTTTATTAGATCGATCCGTCTGAAAATTTAGGAGGGCATTCAGTGTGCACAGTACATAAGTTCGCGAATCATTTTGTTGATCTAGAATGTGTTAAGCCATTTAAAGTGCCAAGATAAAATACCAAAAATTGCTTCAACTCTTCATAAAAGGCTTATGAAATTAAGCGGTAAATTATGTTTTCAAAAACGCGACAAACTTTTAGCATTATCTTTTACGGTATTTATATTAACATGTACTTAGTAATGTAAAACTTTTTATTTCAAGAACGCTGCAAAAACGTTGTATAATATTTTTTTCGAAAGGGGTTGGTCTTCTGAACAACATAATCTTTTAAACAATATTTATAGCTGGCAAATTTAAGTGATATTTTTTGTAGTTTTAACATCGAATTCATAAATGTAATTCAAACATAAATATACTATCCGTCACCAGAGACGAGAATGTAAACATTAACAGTCACTTAGTATTTCCGCAAAAAATCTCATATGATGAAAAATGTTGCCCATCTACATAAGATGGAGCAACTAAGTTAAATACAACACTTGATTACAATTAAATTATAAGATTATTTCTAAATTACTAATTATAAATGTAACGAGAGTAACACTAATGATGTAAGAAAACGATTTTAACTGAATAGCAATATCTGTCACAATTGTCAGCAAAGACTCTAACAACTTGAGCTCGTAAGTGAACAAAGATTCTGACTTTAATTCATTATAACCAGCCATTTAAGAAAAATAACTTTTTCCCAATTAAATTAAAAGTACGAATAAGATATCCTTCAAGTACAAGTCTCGAGCGCGATTTACTATAATAGTAAGCTTGCGGGACTAGTAGGAGCGCGGTGTGGCTAGATTCGCTTGGAGAGGGTTGTACATGCGTATTACCTTCCGAGTGCCACGTGCCTCAGTCGGTAAGGCAACTTGCGACATTACGTAACAGTTTATACTCAATCCTAAACCGTAAGGCTGTGTTTAGTTTTGCGGAATGTTTCCGTCAATCTTTCCTCCTAAAATTAAGTTTAAATGTATGTTTGTAAAATAACACGACTGGTAGCAAAACCTATTGGGAAGGCTTTGAAAATAGTAACTTTGGCTTGTTTATATCAAAACAAAAATATGTGGCTAGAATTTATATAAGAGAACTATTAGAAAGGTATTAAGACATTAAATTGTCTAATGTTTAAAATTAACACTACTCGGGAGACTTTCTTTCTTTTCAACATTTCATTTTCCCGAAAATTGTCCCTTATACAATCGATTTGAAATAAATTTATGGTAAAACAAAAATAATTGATCCGATATTTAGATAAATCATTTAGTTAAATCAAATGAATTGTATTTGTTGAGAACACACAACCACCAGGGGTCAGGGTCATTTTTTTTAAATAATAGATTTACGGCATAGTTACTTATTTTTTTTCTTTAATGTACTTCCGGAAATCTCTGGTGGACCAAAGCACACATCTCGAAGGTCTAACGGTGCCTATGCGGGAACTGACAATTATCAAAAATGCAGCCGCTTATCAGCTCCCAAAAATAAAACTGGCAACGTCAAACAAATAGAAAAAATAATTCTTAAGGAATCACAAGTCAATTAGATCTATTTCAATTTCGCGGCATGGAAGTTATCCGCAATTCAAAGAGTTATTCATATGGAATTGTAAATTTAGATTTTTCTAGAAATAAATATGCAGATTTTCCACATTCCAATTATGATAAAAATCCAAATCTATTATTCGCGAAAGATGAATTAATTAAGAAATCATCACTCTTCGTTATTGACTGCTTAAAACAGCCTGAAAGAAATAAAGTTGCATATTGTTAAGTATACACGAATTTCCAACATTATTAAAATAAGTCTATGATATGGAATATATTGTTGAAATTCAAGGATTTTACGAATCAACAAATACTTTTGTGATTGAAGAAAAAGTGTTGTTTTGTGGAGTAAATATAATTAAAATTTACACCACCTTTTCATTTAAAAAATGTTTTTATTATTTAAATGTTACAAAACGATGCAACAAAACGTTAAAAAAAACTGAAATCAAGTTGAAGGATGATCGAAGTGTTCTCGATGTGACTGAACAAGAAAGAGTGACCCTGTCGGAAAAGTTAATTTTCCACTAAACTTCTTCAATTGGTGGGGACTTCTAGGAATCGAGTTATGTTTCATCGTAGTTCGACGAAAGTCCAATTTCAGACTCATATGACCTGCAGATGCAAATGGTTCTGTTAGTTTTTTACAAAAAAAGGTATTCAACAAAAATCATTCACTACCATAATTCATATATATATTTTTAGTATAGCCGTGACCGGCGTCCCGGCTCGGCGTTTGTGAAGCATTTTTTTAGAAAGCATAATCTAAATATTTTATCGTCAACGGTAGATTGTACATAGACACGTTCAATAAACAATCATTATAAGTTATTTTAGTTTCCGGTCACTTTTCAGCTGTTACAGACTAGATTGAGAAATTTCAAAGATTGAAATTGAATAAAGAGTATCAGTTTATGACTGATCGAAACGTGAATGAGGCATTAAAACAATATCTTAACATTATATTTATAATATTTTCTTTTTCGACGAAACAAGCATTGACAAATGTAAATAATAAGTTAACGGTATGCCACATATTCACGCCACTCAAACCATGGTTTACTCTTCCACATACATATCAGAAAACCAATAAATGGTTAAAAAAATGTTCATGGTCTTGAATGAATATGTTACTTTTCATCAGTTCATAAGTTGAAATGACACTGATTGTCAATCTATCAAGAATTTACAAAGTAATGAATTTCTTTCAAGTAACACACATCAATACTATAATGAAAAAAATGATTATTACGCTATTAAAAGTATAAAAGCTATATGTAAATGGTTATTCGAATGAAAAACTTATTCTTATGATAGAAGTCAAATTCTTTATCTCTTACAACCTTAGCATAAATTACATTTCTACTCTCATTATTCCACGCTTAAATTAGAATACCTACAGACTTTTTAATGTCATTATCTAGCTGCCATAATCTCCAATTCGATTGTCTTTTCTTACCCAATTCATACTTTTACCTCATCGATAACAACCTCCCTCCATTAAGTGAGCCAGTAGTAAGGTAGCCATGTTACTCTGCTAGCTGTCTTGTAGTTTTTCTTGTGGAATTCTATAAGTAACGTTTGACTAATTAAAAAGTAAATTAATATTAGAGTGACAGTAAGTGAATTTATGTAAAAAATACAAGCAAAACACCTATAAGGACGCAAGACAAGAGTTCGAAATTTCACAACGGTGTGCGGGGGACTGTTAGTTGATGACAATCAATCATGTTGTTCAGGTTAGTTTCAGATTTAGTGTACCGATATGCATTTTATTTGGTACATTTGTTTATACATCGAAAAAAGTAAACATAGATTGACCATCTGTTTTAAAAAAAGAACAAGAAGACACGTAGTCAAGCTCTAGTAAAAACAATACAAATCTTCCTGTTGCCAACTTAAAAGGAATTTTGAGTAAGCTGTTCAGAAGTATAAGTAAACTCGAGAGGGACTGGTGTTGCTCTTAAATCCTAATTTAAGAAAAAAACCTATTGTGATGTACTCTGTCGACGACAAAATCATTGCGCGCGGCCCAACTTGCTAAATATTCGCGCGTACGTTCAGCGGAGGGAGCGCAACGGTCGGACTCCGTAACTGAAGAAATCTCGTCGTGCTACGCTCGGCAAAACAAAAACGCTTGATAGTAGTATACATTAGATACTAGTATGATTGAAAGATAATCTATCATACTAGGAACTATCTATCAATTTTTCATTTAACTTATGTTCAATTTGCCATCACTTTAAGTTTCCCAACTGAATAAATTGAACTTTAATAAATTTATAAAAAGGCGCCAGATTCATATGAATCATGATAAAATGAAAATATTCGAAATAGAATGAAATTTCCAAAATAAGTTATTGTTAAATCAGTTTTACTCGGCAATTCAGGGAAGCTCGTTCTCCTTATCGCTTTCTTTGTAGGCAATTACTGTTTAATAATGCACTATAAAAAATTGTAATATTAAAATATAACACAAAAATTTTTATTGTGTATCTAATTTCGATTTTGGTATTTTATTTTATTTTGACCTAATTTCATTCTCAGAATTACCTCGAGAAAAGTGTATTTTTTCGAGAAACTCCCCCCCAAAAAATATACCCGTCAAAATTCAAAACATTGGATAAAGGTTAAATATACATTTGACTCGAGCCTAGCAAAACAACGTGTTCGGTATACAGGGTGTTGAAAAAGTTCCGCGAAAGACCTCTGGGGGTAGGGTGGGAAGCAACTCTAATATCTTAAATAGGAACCTCAATTTGTTATTGCATATTTGGATTCCCAAAGAACTGATCACGTCTTCTCTGCGGTTAGACCGTGAACTATGCCCTATTGGAAGAGACAGAGTAGTGCAATTAGACTTCATTGTACTCTCAATAGTTAAACTAGAAAGGTCTCTGACAAAAAAAGTAGGTTTGTACTCTTAAGATGTAACATATAAATAAACAGGATATTTTTGATTATATTTTGATATTTCTATTTTGATAATGAGAGGTTGCGGTGATTTGCAAAGAACTTATCGTGATGTACGAAATCTTTTTAATAATATTTTTAGGTTTGGGCAACAGCTGATTTTAAAATCAACTGTGGAAAGAACAGTTAAAAGGTTTAAAAAAAACAGGTCGTGTTAAAGATCGCGATAGGCCAGGAAGACCAACAGCAACAACAAATGACGATAAATCCTTAGACGTTTTATTATCATTTCTTGAAGATCGACACTTGAGTACTCGTAAAGCTGCCCAGGTACATGAAATCGTTAAAAATTCTGTCCACAAGATCTTGACAAAACACAAATTTCATCCTTATAAAAAGTCTTTAGCTTATGAATTAAAGGAAGATGATCCTGATTGACGATTACAGTTTTGTGAAGATATGATGCCCAAAATCTAAAATGATCCTAACTTGTCATTCAACATTGTCTTTTCAGATGAAGCTACGTTTCAATTGAGTGGCAATTGCAATCGCTATGACTGCAGGTATTGGTGCGATTTAAATTCTTTCTGGATGCGGGAAGGTAAAACACAGTATCTACAGAAAAAAACGTTCGGGCTGGAATTTTAAATTGCAGATTAATCAGGCTATTTTTGTGGGGTAGTTCAGTCTTCATTTTTTTTAAGTGTTCTTCTTTTAAGAACTGGGGTACTCTCGCCGATTGTATTCGAATTCCTCGTTCGAAGCTGTCATAGAGGATAACCGTGTCCTTCTTCGTATCAACGACGACCAATGCCTTTAACTTTTTTTTCCCGATACATTTAACTTTTGAATGTATCGGAATACATGTAATGTCTTTGGTGAAGAAGTCTTTTTTTTCAAACCAGGACTGTAACCAAGTCCAAACCAAGTTCGCGTAAAAAAATGTGTTGACACATGAAACAGATTTTTGCCACAGCAAGGCACCATGCTCTTGGAGCAAAGTAAGGTATCATTCTAGTACCAGGTCATTCAGCCATGTCTGATCCTTCAATCTTGAGATGTCGTGCCCCGTCAAAATGATTTTATTCCTGATAGGATAAGTATCAGTCGGCTTAATATTTGTCCAAAACTGTTTGATTTATGTCTCTGTTGGTTTGCTCATGACTGGTACTGTCGCTTCATTTTTTCGAAGGTGATCCAGGTGTTTCCTAGCTTCTTTTCTTTCTTGCTCGATGACAATTTTTGCCTTTTCTTCATCTTCTGCCAATCCGAGCTGTTGCCGTTGGCTTGCGATCGAGGCAGCGTTTCTGCAATTTAGAGTGATCCTCTCTAGGCCGTTGAGAACTTGCCCGCGTTGTTGTGCTATACTGCTTGGGAGGATCTGTTGGACATTTTCCTCGTTAGGTTCTCTACCCTGTTTGTTCAACTCTCGTCGAGCTTGCTTCTTCAGGTACGTGAAACTCGTCTTCCCCTTCTGTTTTGAAACAAGATTTGAGTTAAGAGAAACTTATTCAGCTCTTCTTTCTCGGACGAACAATTCAGACAGGGCTTTGTAGCATCAGACGAGGACGTTTCTAAATTTTAAATGTATGCTATTCTAGGTGTATAGGTAACTGAGTAATACATATTATATTTGTTTTATATCACTTTAATACACTAGTTTCTAATTCGCTTGTTTTCTGCTCAGGTTTTTTTTTGTCTCTCGCAGGTCTCCGGTGGCGTTCGGTCGTGTGATGCGTTGCCTTTACAATATCTTCTATCTTTACTGCCCTAAACCTTCTCTCCATGGCTCGGCGTTTCCATAATCTCCTAAGGGATTGGTTTCGAAGACACCCCATTTTTGCAATTGAGAACTTCTTTAGCTCTTTTGCATCTCGGGGAATGTATGTCAAGGTCAACCGAGTTTAAAACTCCTCTTTCAATTCCATTTTGGGGATTCATGACTCTATAAGACGAGTGACCGACTCTTTCAACTATTTTATATGGCCCTTCATAAAGAGCGAAAAATGAACTAACTATTTCAGTCTCTCTATTACAGATATTACACGCTTTTACTACAACTAACTCGCCTTCTCTGAAAGTGTGCAACGTGTGATTTTCGTCAAAAAGCTTTTTCCGCTTTTCTGCGGCTTTTTGCAAATTTATCTTTGCTAATTCTAAAATTTCCTCGTGGTTTCTATCTTCTTTATGCTCGCGATTTATTTTAAACCACTTAGACCAAGCCTTTGCTGGCTTTCCGCCTAAGTGTATTTCTTTCGGGTTAAACAACGTACTGTCGTGATTGACTTCATTGATACGATCCTCGACGACGCTCACCCAGCTTGTCCAGCTGGAATGTTTCTCGCCGATGAAAGTCCTGAAGAATCGTTACAGTTCACGGTTAACGCGTCTCACAGGATTCGCCTGTGGATTTCGAATAGAGGTGAACACTGGGATTATATTCTTATCCTTCAATCGATTGGCCCATTGAGCAACAGTAAATTGCGTACCCTGGTCCGAAAGTATTCTTTTTGGTTTACCAAATCGAGGGATATAATCATTGAATAATTTTTCCACTGTCTCTTTCGTCGTCGCATTCTGCATGGGGTATATCTTAACAAACTTACTAAATATGTCGATAGTCACGAAAAGATAATGTTCAGAACCGGAGAAGCCACCGCCGATTCGGGTCTTCGTTTTTTTTTAAATCTAATTTCTGGTTTTTTTATTTTTATATCAATAAAAGCACGCATTCAAAATTCCAGTGACACCGGTATTCTTTTCTCTACTTTTCCGCTCCTCCAGTCGGTCCCCTCTTTGCACTATCACAGACTGCGCGCTCGAGCTGCGCTGTGGCAAGTTGATTGCGGAACACTTGCCTGCAGTAGCTGTCAAAATCAGTGCCGTTTTTGGCTTCCGCAGCGCTGGAAGCATATTTGTCTCGTTGTCTATAAATGATAGTTTGTCACACATGGTGACCACTCTAGTTTTTATTCAAATTGCCTTTGGGTTACATTTGGGTGGATTTCAGAGCCTTGAATTTTTCCACGTTATTCAACCATTATATTGGTATTCCATTCTTTAAGTCTCCACGTCCGTTAAATATTCAAATATAAATTCAAAAGTTAGTACAGATTTAATTTGTGTTTCGATCTTTTCTTTGTTTTCGCACTGATCGTATATCA
>JABFQD010003601.1:0-12954 GCA_022817045.1 Psix sp. ZL-2020 | reverse complement strand
TTTTATAATGATGGTGATAATGTTGGATGAGAAACTTTTATAAAATGATCGAAACCTTTTCTATATTTTTCATCGTCCAATTTTATATCTTTATCAATAACAATAAAACCATAAGTAGCACTATTCCAGCAATTAATACACATTTTTCTAAATGAATAATATGTCATATCTGTAGTAACATGATTATTATAAACGTGTTTCAAATTTGTTTCATCTCGTTTAAATAATACTAGGAAATTTGCATCATTATGAATAAGATGTTTCGAAATGCATGTATAAGTTTGACATAAATAAAAAGAGTCAACTAGGTTATGTCTTCCTTGACAAAAAAATGCTCTCACATCTTGCTTCTCGCGCGTAATATCATCGAAAATCATTAAACTATTAGGTTTTGTATCTTGAAGATTTACTACTTGTTCATGATCATTGAATGGAAAATAATCAATTTTCTCCACAGCTTCGAGAACTTGAAAACTTATACTTTGGTTGGTTCGAAGATTTAAAGTATAAATTAATATTTTCAAAGCGGAGACCATGTGGATTCATTACAAGGGTTAATAAGGCATTTGTTTTTCCACAATTTGATAGGCTCATAAAAAATGCTCGAATTGTATTTGATAATAATTCACCGTGCCTTGTGTCGGTACATTGTTTGAATTCACTAATAAAATTATCGAAATTCAAAACGGGAAGAGTAGTATGATGTTAAGTCACTTTCATTCTGCTAGCAACTGATTGCAAAACAATAAATAGCAAATCATTTATTGCTACTCTTTATTAACATACGTGACACTATGATGATAATATATAAAAGTGGGGACGGTTTATTGAATGGTATTATTAACAAATTGCCCATTGAATTGCATTTACCGGGATATAAATTTTGTGGACCTGAGACGAGATTGGAATAAAGGTTATCACGTGGTGATCAACATATCAACGCACTAGACGCTGCGTGTAAAGATCATAATATGGCATATATAAAAAATGACTTATCAGCTCGACACAAAGCGGATGAAATTCTAATGAATAAAGCGATGAATCGGTTTAAAGCTAAAGATGTTAAATTAAGTGAGAAAGCAAGTGCTTGGCAGTTTCAAAAATCATGCAACTTAAATGTGCGGGATTGAAAAAGAGTAGGAAAGTTCGTGGAAAAAAAATAAAATTCAATTAAATCGTGAAAGCAGTTAATCGTCTATGAATAAACATAAAAATCCCATAAAATCAGCTTGGAGCTAGAAATAAATTAAAAAAATTGGAGGAAGACGTTTTATTTTGATTCCTCGAATACTTCCCCTTGCAGGTATTAAATCTGGTGGTTTCCTCCCTGCTTTTTTGGTTCCATTATTCACGGGCTTGAATGCTGTAGGAATACTTGCACGTGGCGCTGCTGGTATAGCTAAGGCTGTAAATGAAGCTAATGCAGCAAAACAACAATTTAAAGAAAATTTTCGATGTCGTTTATCTTCCTGTATGGTAATAGATCAATTGCAAATTTGTATCCTAGATCCAAATCATAAACCAGTCAATTTCAGAGGTGAAACAATATCTATTAGATTACACATTAAAACATTGTTACATGGGAATTGTGTATAACAAGATTGGTAAGATTTATAAAATACAGTTACTTGGCTGAATACGATTAGTCGTTCAATGCCATCGGTGGGATTAACATGTAAAAATAAAAACTTTGCAATCAGTATTGGGTTGCGGTTAAAAGTTTAATTATAATAAATATGAATAGCGTTTTAAATATCCAGGCCCCAATTATTTATGATGAATCTATTTCTAATTATGATATTCATGCACATAAACCATGCAACTCATCGTCATTTGATAAAACTGACAAGACCAGAATTTTTCAACAAGATGCATGTTAAATTGAATGGCGTTGAAATAGATCGCAATAAGAATGTTGATGTGACAACGCTTTTAAAAGCATTGGTTTCAATATCTCCAAATAAGGTAATGACAACGCATAATGCTAATTGGATTGGTACGGAGGAAAATGTTAACTTAACGAATGATGCTGGATATTTTGATGTAATTATTCCTTTGAGCCATATTTTCGGTTTCGGAGAAGATTACAATAAAATAATTGCTAAAGCTAAACATAAACTGATTTTACAGATCGTAATGCGATTATCAAACATGGTGAAGGAAATGATGATTTCAAAATTTCAATTCTTAAGATTGAATGGTGAATGCCTTCTGTTAAACTTTTTGATCGGTAAAAAGTGGAACTGCTCGATTTTATTGCAAAAGATGAATCAAATTCAATGAGCTATCGTACATGAGATTTGAATGAATATCCATCTCTTCCGTCTGCAACGAAACATGTTTGGACTGTGAAAACATCAATTCAATTAGAAAAACCACGTTACATTATTTTCGCTTACAGACGGACAGAAAACATCAATTTAATAAATATGCACGTCGATTCGAACATTGCGGAATTCGCGATATAAAAGTTTTCCTCAATTCGGAGAGTTATCCGTACGGGAATTTGAATTTGGATTTTGCTCAAAATGAATTTGCAATTTTACATAATATGTATACTAATTTTCAGACTTTGTATTATAATAAGAATGCTAAACCGTTATTAACAAAAAGTCAATCCCTAGATAAATCCCCACTTTTTGTTATTGACTGTTGAAAACAATCTGAACGTATAAAAGGTGGATCAGTTGATCTTCGTATTGAAACCGAGGCAGTTAAAAATGCTCCTAATAACAAAACTGCTTACTGTTTAATTTTAAATGACCGTGTCGTTGAATATACGCCCAGTAGCAACATTTTTAAGCGATTGTAATAGATTGTTGACATCCATCATATGAACCAACGAATATGTTTGTCATCAAAGAAATTGCTGTATTGAATGTACGTGATGGGTTAAATGTATGTTATATCTTCACCTCATCTACACCATGGATGTTTCTTCCGCTCGCTTACAGAAAAACAAATTTATGGTTAACAAATAATTTTCATGGACTTGCATGGAGAAATGGAGTAATACCATACGAATATCACGTAGACGTTATAAAATCTCTTTTAAGTGCAGTGAAAATTATCTTTGTTGCAGGAAATGATAAAAAAATATTTTTAAACAAATGCCTAGATGAAGAATCAACATTTATTATCAATCTAAATACTACAGATTGTCCGTCAATAAAAAATTTACAGAATGATGAATTTACTCCATGTACCGCGCACTAAAAGCTTAATAAAATGTACTATTGCGTGCTTAAAAATGCAAAAGCAATATATCACTGGTTGTACAAATAAATTATTTTATCTGGAAATCAGACTATTTATTTCATTTAACCTTTCTTCTTTTAAACTTAAATCGCTTCAAGAAATGCATTAGAATAATGTCATCAGCTGATTCATTTTTGAGTAACTGTCGTCATAGTACATTCTATTCTAAAAAGTTAAGTATCTTTTCCACTATTCATTTATATTCACACGGAAAGAAAACAATTTTAGCTTTTCATGGAAAGCTCATTTCACTTGACACAATCTTCCGTCCCCTTTTTAACCGAAAAATCATGTTATAACCAAAATAGATTTATTCTTCAATGTTAACGTCGAACTGTAATTCTCAAATTTGACTGTCAAACTCATTTTTCTCATTCATCATCCCCCACTTATTTTCGACACGATCATAAACATCTATTTTTCCAAATAAGCTTCCACCACTACCATTTGCGCCAGTATATACACAGGTATACTATTGTGACGCAATCAAACGATAGCACCATAATTTATTAGAAGTGGACTGTAGTGTGAACAAACGCAAACGCTCTGACGAAAATCAAATTGACATGAAATTTCAATCGTCTCTAAATGCGTGGTTCAAGTAGAAACAAGCCCTTGGTCAAATTATAACTGGACCACTATTAAGATAAAAATACTAGGTTTACTAGGTTTAAACAACGTCATGAAATACGTTATCTTGATGCTGAAGGTGTGGAATTGTAAACCATATAAATGTATAGATTAGTCGGTTTTATTTTAATAAACATATTAATGTAATCTTGTACAGCTGATAAGCTGTCAGCTGACACTGATGGAACAGAATGTTTTAAAAGTGGCCGAAATGTTAAAAATTGATCTAAAATGACGGTTTTTTAAGTATTTTTTCATTTAATCTTACATAACTTGTTTTCTAATTTGTTTATCAAAATTCTGTCTAACTATTTCGTTAAGAACTAAATTCTGAACAGTTTGACGTTGACTAGATTAAAATCGGTTAAAAATTGATGTAACTAACTTTTTAAACTTGAAAAATTACGGATTATAAAGTTTCGAGATTATCGACTTCAAAGTTTTACTTGTGTTTATTCGACCAAATCTATACAAAAATGTGGCTTCAAGCCTATATTTTCAGTCACCAATGTGAGGACCATAACAAACGCCTTCTTTTTTCTTTATTGCACGTTCTTTTGCTTTTTTCTTCTGGTTGTGAGTCTTTTCTACATAACGGCTTGCCTCGGTGCTCCGCGCTTGGCTCCGACGTACACTGTCGATGTCTCATTTCTTTGCGATTTCTAAAGAAACTGTCCGAGTATTTTTATCGCTTTTTTTGATAATTTTAAGATTTCTTCATGTTCAACGTTGAACTCGGAGGTTAAATTTGTTGCTGCTATCTGCAAAAAAATTCATGACCAGTTATTTTACAAAACAGTTTTTACCTGAGAAACGAATAATTAATTCAATAAATACCTCGACTTTTTTCAAAGATGCAGACTTATTTTCAGGGTACTTGAGCCAAATTAGATTATGCAGACTTTCATTTGAAATTTGAGTTTCAATAGTTGTGCAACGATTGAATAGTGATGGATCTAAAAGTCTTTTGTATATTGGCATAATGTATTGAACGATATTTGGTCTTAACTGTAAGCTCATCAACGAGTGAGACTGGCTTTTCCTTTTTAGCAATTGCTCTTTGCCAAAAGCACCACAAATCAACCCCTTCGGGGCAAAAATTATGGTTTGGAGCCTCTTCGGTTGAACTGCAATGGTAGAAACTTGCACGGATCGCCTGTTGCATTTTGTCTACATCCGGAGCATTTTTTTTTCATAGCACTAGTACAAAAACCTTGCAGTTTCTTCATTTTCTCTTTCGTCAGACTTCCAGTTTTGATGCCTTGTATTCTGATTCCTTTCGCCGAACAGTCTGTCCAACGTGATTTATACACTCCTGTTTATTTATTTCGTACCCTGCATAAATATTTAATTTTTGCAAGTGCGAAAATGTTTTACAGTCCCCGTCACTGAGGAGTGTTGTATACCGCATACCACATTTTTGTACGGACCTCTTCCACAACATTTCAGCTGCTTGCAACTCCATCGCTCTGGACGAACCATTGCAATTTTTCTCAGTCACCACTAGCCTTGTGCTTTTTTATTAACTCATCAAGCTCGCCTTTGTTGATTTTCTTATGTTCTATTCTATTACAAACAGAGCAATTCTTTGATAAAACCCGGTCAAAATGTCAATGACGATTCCGATGCCTTGATTGGATGAAAAATCTCGAGAATGCCAAGATTCATCGTACGACACAGAAATTTTTACAATGCGAGTTTCGTGTGAAGAATCAGACTCTCCAATATGATGTCTTCGTACGATTGCATGCGACTGTTTTAAAACTTTTTCACACAAGTCAATGCTATTTCTGTGTAGATGATATACAAATTTTGAAAACGTTTCTTGTGACATGATATTGGTATTTTATTCCATTCCAATTTTCTGAAGTCCTGAATAACCCGCTCTTATATCTATGACAGCGTTCGTCATCAGTTGATTTATTTCCATACCATGGTTAGTTATTGGACTCATAAAACATTCATTATGTACAAATTTACATGCACTACAAACAGTTCGTATTTTGCACGCAAATCCTCTGTCTGTCAGTTGACTAGTAGAAAGATTAGGCTGACTGCAATTTTTGCACTTCAAACCCTGCAAGAGATGCTTCCAAATGTGTTCTTTGTACATTCGGTAACTTACTGATTTGTCCTCAGGTTCTGTTGACAGCGACTCCTAATCACTACTTTCTTTACCAGAAGCCAGTTGCATATCTAATTTGAAGTTTGCGTGTACAATCTGCTACCATCTAAATAAATAATCAATTATATGAAAAAAAATTATAGTTTAAAAAAAAAAACAATTATTTTTGTTATAAATAAAACTTACAGCAGGACGAGCAGCAGGGCGCCGATTTTCACGAGCTTTTGCTGTTTTGGCGTAAACCTTTCTTTTTATTTTTTTTTTGTCATTATTTGAATATCGTTATTTTATTTTTGTTATTCGTGACATGATGATTAATTAATAAACAAACAAAATATTGTAAAACACACACACAAATTTTAGAACGAACTCTTCAAGAATGTTGCAAAAATTAGAAACACTGAGCACCTTACACAGCCGACGAGATTACGAATCGAAATAACAACAAATAAAATGTAATATGAAACCCTTACCTGTATTGTTGGTTTACTTTTTAAGATGATAAAACGACTAAAAGTAGATCATATTATTTTGAACACACATTTTTTCATGCTGCTCATTGAAAATATATTACATACAATATATTGAATACAGTTTATAAAAACCAACAACAATACATGAAAGAGCACATTTCGGAGTATAAAAATATGAAATAAAAAATTTTTGTCAATAACTTTGATTTTCATCTTTGATTTTTGAGTTGAGTGTCCCCTCAAGTTTTTTAAGTTATTAGAAACAATTTTGCAAATTTTAAAGGTAGCTAACCTCAGGAATAATAATTTGTCTTTGAAAATGCACATAAAACACCAAGTTATGTTAACTTTGGTTACACTTAAACAAAATTTGGGTTGTGTCTTTTTAGCACTTTTATTCAATTCTTCTGCAAAACATTGTCAACGAATTTGTCTAAATAACAGCAATATCCGTACTTGTTTGAAACAATTAATTTTTTGGCCAAGTAAGAATTGTCCAAAAATCTCCTACTTTGCTTTCAGGGCTTTGAAAAAGTCCACTTGAGTTATAGTGGACTGTATATAAATTATAATCCAAAATTTGAAAAATATTTTATGTCAAATATTTCAAATCATTATTCAAATATTATTCAAAAGTTCAATCATCACAAAAGTTTACAAACTTGTAAAGTCTTGGCAGGTGTTACTCCAGCTGGAAATATTTCATTCATTTCCGTTATTTATAGCGGAAGAGCGTCGGATAAAAGCAAAGCAATATAATAAAGTTATGTGATCCGAGAGATAGAATTATGGTTGATCGCGGTTTTTTAACTGTTGATATTTGTGATCTGTATTGAATTACATGCATTAAACGAGCATCTTTGAAGGGAAAAAATTAATTTGAATAAACAGAAGCACTTTTAACTAGTAAAATAGCTCAAGCTAGATTACATTTTGAACGATCAAATCAACGAATACCAGTTTTTTAAATCATTGATAACTCTCTTCCTATGCATTTAAATCCTTTGTTGGATAACATTTTCTTTTTAATTTGTGCTGTTGTCAATTTGAGTGCTCCAATTTTAAAAGACAAGTTTATGAATGCGTAAATGACAAAAATTGTTTTTAATTGACTGTGTGTTTAATTGCACAATATACACTAGTCCAAAGAAAAAAAAGCAACAACCTAATTCGGTCGAAAGTTTATCATTTTTCACCTCATGCTATCTTCCGTAATTTTCATTAAAAATGGTTCTTTTTTGACCGAATTAAAGCTTAAAACCTCCTCTTGAAGAATGTCATGAAAAAAGTTATGAATAAATGCGTATACTTAGTGTAAACAATCTGCATCAGGTTGTATCAGGCCAGTAGTATGGCAATAGCAGGAAAATTGAATAGCATTGGCCGGGTACTGTATGAGTATGACAATACCCTGCTAATGCTCCAACAGTGCCATGCTTTTGCCATGTCATATCTATGTAAGTGCCATGCCATTTCCATGCCAATGCTATGCTAAATCATCGCTATGTCATTACTTGGCCATACCATACCACTACTCTGCCTTGCTATGCCATCGCCATGCCATGACCGTATATTAACCATAGCTATGTTAACGTCACGTTATTGATATGCCAAACTTATTCCGTTTTATTTAAATTCGTGTTTAACTAAGACTGTATGATTTTTCTCAATAACACTGAAAGAAGTACGAAAATGCAGCACGATTTTTGATTGGCCATAATTTTGCCATTTTTTATCGAAAAATAAATTTTTTTTTTATTTGTTGAGAAAATGATAAATGTATATAATCCGAGATGAAAAATATGGGTTTTGAGGGCAGTATTTTTCCGTGTACACGTCCAAATTTGGCAAAAATTTTGATCAAAATTTTGTTTTCGTTTATAGGTTGTTTAGGTTTACACTAAGTATACCTATTTTTTATACATTTTTTATACATTTTTGTCATGACCTTCTTAAAGTGGAGATTTTAAACTTCGATTTGGCCAAAAAAGAACCATTTGTGATGAAAATTAAGGAAAATAGGATGGGTTGAAAAATGGTAAAATTTCGACCGAATTAGGGTGTTGATTTTTTTTAAGACCAGTGTATTTGCTACTATCTTGTTAATATAATATTATTCTTACTAGAGTAAGCCAAATTTTATCATACGAAAATATTTAAAAATATAACAATTATGACGAATCGACAAAGCCCCAACTATACTTTAAAACTTTCTTAAAGTAAATTATTATCGAGCTTGTGATATTTATTGATATGGATTATAAGGTAGGAAATATCTTGAATAAACTTTGATTTTATGAATAATGCTTTAATAGTTACAGAAAGGCTATCAACTCTCAAAAATAATAAAAATAGTGTTTTTTCCATTTGAAAATGACTATTTACATGTTATGGTTTTATAATTGTGATTCTCTCATCGTAAAAAGTAATGTGACATACGATATACACATTTTGAAAATCTGAAAATAAAAAGAATGTATTATTGCTTTAAGTTATACAAAATGATTAAGAAAAATGTATAGAGTTGTGGCACACAGAAATGAATATAATTTTTCATATTCAAAATTTTTATCTACAAGAGTTATTTAATATAAAAAATTCCATATACTTGACAAATTAATAAATTAATTGTATCTGTTCGGGATTTGAGGAACCACTGACGATATGTTTTTTTTAATCACGTGAAAATTTATAATAAAATGAAAGCTTAG
The DNA here is from genome assembly GCA_022817045.1 of Psix sp. ZL-2020. Classification (NCBI taxonomy): domain Eukaryota; kingdom Metazoa; phylum Arthropoda; class Insecta; order Hymenoptera; family Scelionidae; genus Psix; species Psix sp. ZL-2020. The sequence continues at coordinate 3,757 of JABFQD010003601.1, read as the reverse complement.
TTCAGTTTCGTGTAATTAAGTTGATATTGATATTTATTTGCTCGCTTTTCCGCATCTCCGATGAGTCTCCGCTAAGTACTATGATACACTGAGCGCCCGAGAGGCACAACAGCATTGCTGAAATTCGAGCACTTGCTTCAAAACTAGCTGTCAAAATTAGTGCCGATTTTGGCCTCTGCCGCGATGAAAGTACTTTTCACGCTGTCCTTAAAAGTGAGAAGTTCGCACTTAGCAAATTATTGTGGCTGCATGAATTAACTACTATCATAGCGGTAGTAGTTAGCTCCTGTTCTATCCATTAGCAGAGAAAGAGTTATGTAGTATTATCGATTGTTGATGATTTTGATTTATTAATTATCATCCTTGTCTTGTGTGCTGTGGGGGCAACTTCTCGGCTAGTAATTTCGTAAAAAGTGGTTGAAATATCATGAATACGCAACCTTCTAAAATCGTCTAAGTATTCGAACTTTTAAATTACATTCAATTTTGACATGAGTCGTAAGGTTTGTTTTGATTTGTTTTATTTTGAGCTGTCCTAGCTACACCGGTCAGTTTATTTTAAGATCGTAGGCTAAATTTGAATTTAAGTTTAATTTTAGAGTATTTTACTCAGACTTTTTTCTTATCTCTTACAGATGTTACCAGTGCGACAGCTCATTATTAGTTTCGGAGTTTTGAGATCAGTTTTATTTGATGTTTGTTTTAGTGTTTCTTTTGGTTTTTGACTTTCATGTCGAAATACTTTATAGCTATCTTTTTTTATCATGATGAATTCTGTGATTTCTACAAATTTTAATCAGTTGTCGAATTTAATAGCCAATCTGTCGGTCTAATAATGGCGAGAATATCATCAAAAGTAATGTAATATGTGTAACATGCAAAATGCACTGTTATAATATATTCCACCGCTTTACTAATGATATAGCAATCCATTTGCCCATCTGATTATTTTTATCTAGCCTTCTGTTCCACTATCACATCTTTCCGATTATAAGAAAATAATATCGGTTTATTTTCACTATATCGAGATCTGGACATAGTGAACGAATGTTCACTATGTTCACAGAATGTACCTACTTCCATCACGAGTATCGGAAGAGAGGTCCTGGATCTCTCCCTTATAGCCTTTGTAATATAAGACACAAAAATAGATGGAGAATTATTGAAGAACTGTCTATACCTAACGATAGAACTATTAAGAATTTAAATGTTAAACTGAAAAGAAGGTGTCACGTGGGGTAGGAATCCTAGATTTACAGTCTACGAGGAATATTGATCTCAATTAAGGAAAATACTATGGCTTATTAGAATTAGTTATAGAACGGGGCCTGATCTGAAGTAGACTGTGATGCAATGAAACATGACCATGATTTAATGATACCCTCCAGATAACTGAGATAGGTAAAAAGATTTTTTCAAAATTTTGAAAGCAGTTAATGGAGCAAAAAAGCCTAGCAATCTTTAGCTAAACTCTCCAGAATTGTAGTCGAGAATAATGATTCTAGATTTAAGCTTCTCAAGGGCAACTCAAGAAATTTTGTATTAACCGAGAAAGAAACATTGAGTATACTGCTTAAAAATAACTTTCCAGACATTGTGTTTGAAAGGGAGATCGAATTAGAAGTCAGAACAGAAATGAGAGGTATCACCTGGAGAAGCTCCGTAATGATAGTTATGTAATGATAGAAGCTTAGATGGGTAAACAATAACTTTAGACCCTGCAAGAAGCCGGAAATAGAAGGAATTCTTACAAAACTCATAAAGGAGGGAATAGAAGGTCTGAGCTATTGCCTGAAGCTATTTACTGGTGGCCCAAGGGGGACTATGACCATCACATATATACTTAGAAGTTGGAAAGAAGCCTGGGTTATATTTAAACCGAAGGTTAAATGGGATGGCTACAATTGGAGGACCCACCAGTCTTATCTCGATTTTTTTGAAAACCTTGAAGAGATTCATGGACTTGTATGTCAGGGATGACATGCTGATTGAGCTTCCACTGGAATAAAATCATCATGCGTATTAGAGAGATAAATCCACTGAGTCAGCAGTTCATAATGTAGTTGGGTATGTTGAAAATGCTTCGGAAAATAAATCGATGGCTATAGCCACCTTCATAGATTTTAAGCGAGCATTTAATCGCATCATAAGGGAAACTATGACATTCACCTCAGGGAGGCATGGAATACCTCGAACCATATTGCGATCAATCATGCGTATGCTCAAAGAAAATCGAAAGTGAAAAGACAAAAGTGTCTAGTAAATATAGTATAATATAGTGTCAATCAATATAGTAAGGGATGCCCATAAGGAGATGTTTTATTCTCTATGCTATGAAACCTTGTTATCATTGAGCTAAATGAGAAACTGAAGAGCTTAGAACTCTGCATTATCGCATATGCAGACGATTTGGTGTTAACGGTTAAAGGTCGGTATCGGAAAGTTGTACTAAACCTTTTGAGGGAAGGCATCAGGATAGTTGATCAATAGCGTGAAGGAAAATTCTTAAGGAGGAATCCAACCAAGACAGACATTATAGGCTTTACACAAATATTAAGAATAGTAGAACTCCAAGGAAAACAATTTTTATAGGAAAATGGTACCATACCCGGAGGGAGTCAAATATCTGGCGGCTTATTTAGATAGGAAACTTCTGTGTGGCGCTTACCTACAGAAGCAAAGCAAAAAAGTCCTCTGGACTGCTTAACCAGGATAGGCTGGTTAAAGATAAGGACATATAGGGGTTACAACCGAAAAAGTTATTTCGGCTGTACTTGGCTATAGTAGTACCGAAGTGGACATATGCCTAGGTTATATAGTGTAAGGCTACCAATAAAGAGACTTAAGAAACACTTCTTTAACACTTTTAACGAGTAGCATTCAGAGGAGCTTCTGTACATTAATAGTTGTAATAGCATAACAGTTCAAGGCTAATTTGCAGCGGGAAATAAATAATGTTTGAGAAAACAAGGCATGTTGAAATTACAGGTAATACTACAGTTTTCAATACTGATACTTGCCAAGATAGAACGAACAAAAAAAAGTCGTTTGGAAATAGATATAATGTTGTCGTACCTAGCAATCATCAATCGCAAAACAAACAAGAACCTATGGACGGTACAATCTGGTTAAACAACTAGTTAAAAACGTCAAAATTCTGCCACTCGTTCCACCTCGAAAGGTTGGAAGTGGAAGTTGAGGGTGAAGCATCGTAAGTGGTGTTAATTGACAGCTTAATGAATAATTTTAGACACATTATTTTTGTTTAACGCTACTTCTCACCCCCATCTATGGGGGCTGAGGTAGAAGATCAAGTTTGTTGTCACTACATGTACTTACGTCTAGAAAATCTAATGCACCGGTAAAAGAGGGTCTAGGTTTAAGCTTTCAAAATTGCTACTGTCCCGCATCCGGGGTCTAGACTTGTAGAATTCCGCATTAAAGAAAAAACGTAATTTTTCCGATTGCAGCAACAATCATCATAAATCGAGCAAAATGGTTTCGACCAAGATTTTGTATTTTGAGATGTAGGATTTGAATTCATAATAAAAATGGGGCTTGTCAAGATTTTAAAGTTACTTGGACCTCTGTGGGGTGGGGGATCGAGAGTAGTGTTAATTGATAGTTCACCAAAAATATTTGACATCTGTTTTTTGTTTTTTTATTTTCATATGAAATTTTAGTTGAATTGTAGCATTTCCACTCTTTTTGGACATTCTGTATATGAAATTGACATTATATTTATACTTAAGAATAA
>JABFQD010003600.1:0-12954 GCA_022817045.1 Psix sp. ZL-2020 | reverse complement strand
AATTAAATTTGTATTATTAATTTGTTCGTAAATATATTTATGTCAAACACTAATAATTTAATCAACAATATTATTTTTATTTACAATAATAAATGGTACTTGTTTTTAAATTCAATAAAATTAAGTTAATAACTCTTTCAAATGAAGTAAAGAAAATGCTTCAGTCAAAGCATACGATAGTTGCAAATGATGGCTCGTTTTTCTCAAGAATAATTGAATTTCAATAAAATTTAAATATGTATGAATTAAGCTTTTGCAAGTTCGATAACGTTCGCGTCAGCTTTTATAGCGATATCTAATTATAATCCCGACTACGGCGAGCCGCGGCTTTGCGGCGTTTGAGGTTGATGCCGGCGCTTGCGACCGATTCGAACTTGTCCTAGACAGGCCGAGCGAAGTTAAAGGTAACATAGAAAGCGATTAATGTGCATACATTTTCTGTCGAGTAACGTGTTTTCAGCGAGTAACCCGAAACACAAACGGCTCTAAATTGATTCTCCATTTTGTAGCATTTGATTCGGTTCCGTAACAAAAAACATGCTTGAGAGATTTGTATCGTCTAAATTGATCGATACATTGAGGTTCAAAAATTAACAAACCACGTTAACAGTTACTTAATTGTAAAAAAAATTTCAATTTCTAATAAGATTTTTCAAGTATTTTAAATTTTGATTAACCATTTGATAACGTGAATAGTTCACAAAGTAATTAACTAAATTGAATTAGATAAGAAAACAATATAATCGTATCAGACTGAAACAACAAGCTATTATTTTATGCAATATCATTTTGTAATATAATGCAATGGTGGTCACGTGGTATGTAGTAATAATTACAATTGATTCTACATCTCATAATGATTATTACTAAATTCCAATGTTGCTATATCTGTATTGTTATGTAACTTGTTCACAACAACGCGAAAAAGCTTTGGTCAAAACAGCGTTAATTTCAATGTGCCCGGAAATTAATCAAAGAATTGACTTGCTTTAACCACGTGTTGAAATTCAAACTCGACCCTTGAACGGAGTGTGAAACATTTTCAGCTCGATTACAAAAACTAAAGCGCCATATAAATTTGTTATCAACGACGCGTTCAGCGCGAAGGGCTTCGCTTTGGTTCCATTGCCTGCATAGCGAGAAGTTAATTAGTTTTCTGATCACGTAACGCATTCGAGCTGACCGACTCCATTTACACAACTGATGTGAGCACAACAAAAATCGAGTATCCGTTATGAAAACAGATGTAAACTATAAGCAAAACAATCTCATTTCATCTGATAGAGTACATTCACAGAAATGTACCTTGATTAGTCATCAACGAAGTTTTCATCATAGAGCAGCATACGCATAAAGTAGTTTCAGGTTGTCTTAACGGTGAGATTGGAAACTCCATTTAAGTTTGGCATTATCAAGAGATCACATTGTCGTTTTACATAAAACTGTCTGAATCATTACTCATCAGACGATCGGCGAAAAATAAAGTCTCGCATTAGATGAATTTGAGAAAAGATGCTAGGCTAGCGTCTAGGCGATTCGACAATTAGCACACTAGCTCGGCATAATCAATATTGTAATGGAGGCGGGACGGAATGAAAAAACGGAGACCGAGAACAGTTTGAGTGACGAGTCCTGCCAAGCCGACATTCACAATGAAACGAGCAGAAATGTATCTTCGTCTGGGCTCTCACTCCCCCATGGACTATCTAGGCAGGCGCTCGGTACCGCTTGACTTACCCAAACCAGCCGAAGCTCACTTTATACCAACATTCAACAAAGCCTCTGCCCTTCTCTGCTTTATTAAAAATTGAGGATGCAATTTACCTCGGTCGTGGCTCCACTTCTAAATAAAGAAAGCCCAGACGAGTGGCAAGGCGCTTTGCCTTTCGCATATAAGTAACCGGCTCGCTCCTCGAGCAGAAAAACTCTAGGTGTTGTTTTTTTCCCTCCCCGCCCTTCTATTTGCTTCACCCCTCCTTCCGCTCAACGGCCTTCACCAGACTCGTTACGTTCCTGTCGTCGCGAGTTTTCGCCTTACGTGCCCTGGGTACTGCCGAATTCTTGCCTGAATATGCTGTTCGCAATGTCGCAACATCATACAACTTACTGCGAATCGCCGCGAGGATAATACCTTAAGTGATAGTTCTAAAGGCGAATTTTCGCGCAAATTTCATTCGCGACTAAGTTCATTTTTGCAGCATCTTTGTTCCTGCGAGAAAACGATTCTGACGTCTGAGAAACTATTGTTTTTTCATTGCGTTGGTACGCGGTGTTTTAGAAAATGGCATATGAAAAATTAAATGACAGGGTAAATTAGAGTAGCGAGGTAGGGTGCGTAAATGGAAGAAAGCGTAATCACGGTTCTGACGCGTTAATATTTACAGGTGTAGGTAAATGTGCCAAGGAAACAGGAGGAAGCATGCATAACCGTATCTTATCATTTCAGACTTTTTCTGTTGCGTGTAACCATTTGGCTAATCCCTGCAAAAATTTTTCGGCCATTATACCTCCAGGCTTGTTTACATACTGTTGATTTATGATTAGGAGGGAGTAGGGCGCTTGGATGCGGGCTTTGTTCATTAAATTCATTACAGAAAAACTTTCTTATGATCGCGCAGGGTAATATATTCTCATTTCCTTTTTTTTAATACAGGGTTCTTTGGATCCGAGCTTAAGTTTATAGAACAATGTTCACACTGTTTTATTAACTTGGCATCAAGCTTTTTCAATCACAAAGCTCGCAATTTAGAACAGATCTAACTGGCAGGCCAAAACTGACATGTAAGACGTTTATTTCTGAAACGAAATCAGAGGTCGGTCCAGATTCAATATCATCCGAGCGCTCGGTATTGTTTCCCGGCGTTGTAAATATCTCGTTGGCTCATCTTTTATCGCATATCCCGAATAGTTTACTCTTGCGATGTCTATCTCGGATTCTTCTAAGGGATATATATGTTCCTGTACACATGCGTTTTATTCGGCAGGATATTTCCGTGCATAAAATATCTACGGTGCAGGGGCGTATATTTTGCGAGGGTTCGTTCGTTGCATAATCATTTTCTTTTGAACGTAAAAAGAGTACCCTGCATCTTGCTACAGTGTCGTCTTTGGTTATATTTTATCTTCGTGGTACGCAAGGCAGAATTTCTCCCGAGTTGCAATGGAATAATTTCTTGTTCTGCAGCTGTCTATCGATAGCTGAGTTTCTTTTCTTGTTTGTACGATAAATGACGGATATTAGTTTTGCGGCTCAGTTTTTATTGGGTCTGCCTCGTGTCATCTTTATTGGATACTTCGACCATAATGGATGGTACTTTCCCAGTGGAAAAAAATAAGACAGATAACATTGTCGTTTTCGGAATTTGTTTGGAGAATGGAAAAACAAAGCAACGATACAACTCACTTTTTTATTCTTTTAATTGTAGGCTCGCCTATTGGAGGGAGTGTAAGCATATTCGACGATTCTTTCTCTGCTCTTGAAACGACGAATAAGTATCATTATTTTGATATCTGATTATTGTGTCGGCTAAAGTTTTTACTTAACTTTGATTTTATTGAATGTTTCCTTTGAATATGAATGTCTCCAAAAGTAGCTCGAATTTTTTTAACGTCTCAATTTAAGAAGACGACAAATCCAGCTTCTTTCATAACTCAGCGTCAAAATGATCGAGTCTCGTGACAATAAAAGCCAAGTATTAGCATAAGTCCGGAAGTTAATATTGAACCGCGCGCGTAATCGCGTTAGCAGAATTAGAAACAATTTGAATAGTAGATGAGGTAAATAAGACAAATGACAAACGAAGCGTGCAACCAAAAGCGCGACTCCAGCGTAACAATGGACATGAATTTATTCATTTTCTCTCTTTGATTGATTCGATAAGACGGTAAATATTCTTGCAGTAGTCCTGCGTCTAGACGATTATATGGATTTAGAAATCAGCCGTTCAACGCTTTTCTCTGTTTCCACCAGTGGCCGAGGATATGCTCGAGTTATCTCGTTAAGATTTGGCGCGGCAAAAATACTGGTCTCCACTTATGCCAGGTGCTAGCCCTCGGCATCAAATCAGATGTGTTACGTTAACTGAATTTAAATCGGTTCGCCGTCGCCACGAATACCACGGAGGGATTACCATAATTTATGCGCCCTTGCGTCAGGGATGCTCGTCGTCGTGGAACCAAAAACTCCCGATTATAAATCCAAATCAAGAGAGCACTTTTAGGATATAAACATCCACCGACAAACGTGCGTGCGAAACTAAATTCTCTTTGATTTTTGCACGGAATAATTTATGAATCGCGACCACGAAGTGACGTAATTGGCTGAAATGATAGATCACCAGCGCTTTTATGTTAATTTGCCGCTCGTTAGTAGCTGGTGATCGATTCAATTTCACGCACGAAATTATTTTGCGAATCATTCTATCGGCCATTGCTTCGTTTTTCGCTCTCACTGTATACAGGAAGCATTGCAGGTTATATTCTTTTCTGGAAGTGGATATATGACCGCATAATCGTAAAATATCATGAAATGGTTATTGTCATCATAAGATTTATACAACAAACTTTTTACGAGCTTAGGATATTCGCTTCACTATATAAATTTATATATATACATACTATGTTGAAACGAAAATAATTGATTACAATTGGCTATAAGTTTTTATATGTAAAACAATTACTTTTCGAATGAACAAAAAGTTGAACTTTCTCGATCGCTCTATAATTTTGTGTTTGTTCATCAATTGAGTCAGAATAGAAAGAAAGTATAAGTTCGATATAGTTTACTTATACTGAATTTATAAAAACAAGTTGTAGAAATAAAATATCAATCAAGAAACGATAATAAGGTGGTTGTTTAAACGTTTTGTAACATAGCGGTTGAATTATCATATATTACTATCTTATGATCAAATAATCTTCAATTCTGAGGAAACTGAATTCCTATAAAGTGAAAACATTAACAGCCTACTTAAAAGTCTCGAGCCATTCCAAAACATCCGATTAGAAATAATTTGACGTAGTAAGCTCATTAAAACACCAGCGTTACGAGCAAACGGAGGCTAGCAAAATCAATAGTGTAGACGCAATAAATTTAGATAACGTGGATGATTTTTTGAATACCAATTGAGCATCCTCTCTTTATAGTCTGCCGCACGAATTATTCAAATCCTTCATCACGTCAGCGACCTCTAACTAATTATTGATATTAGCCTAAGATTGCTGAAGATATGATGACATACGTTTACCGCATTATTTATGGGTCGTCACAAACTGCTCCATTTTTTCCCTAAATGATATCTTTGGAATTATTTCAAAGCATTAATAACATTCTTGTTCTAGAATTCTGTAATGATTTCCTTGAAATACGTTAACTATAATAACTAAGGAGTAGCATCAAAATTTCAATAATATACGATGATTCGATTGAATTAATTTATCTTAAACCCAGTAAAAACTACACCAACTTCGAGACATTGTAATTCCAACAATGAGTCATAACAGCCATATAATCCGGAACACTCAGTCTCCTCTTGACATTCAAACTCGTCAACTAACTTTAGTATTGCTCTAAAAATCACGGTCCACGATTATCACGTCGTTTGTGCTGGAGCTTTATTAGTCCGGCGCCAAACTTCTATTCATCATTATCACGCGTTCCGTCTCCCCGAAGGCCATTCTATTTGTCCTTCTAAGAGCGAAACCGTGTCGCAACTTCCGCCAAGGCACGCGTTCGCCAGAGCCCGAGAAGTACACGAAATTCTGTTCCTGCAGGTGCACCACTCCGTTCCAGTCAGCTATTTTATGGTCCTGAAAATAAGCTCGCGCACTATAGCGAAGCTTTTAGATGGAGACGCAGAAACACTAGTGAATTGTAGTAGTGACATCTTCAAGTATTAAGCGCCGGTAACGTAAATTGTAACACTTTGTAAGACTTAAGAGAATGATTGCTGAAAAACACCATCAGCTGAAAAAAAATTTTGATGTATAGCTTGAGAAGAATGATTATCTCCGCTAAGCACTATTCATATTATAAAGCTACGAGTGAACGAGCACGGTACGAAAAACACAAAACAAGCACTCGAGCCGCTAATTACCTCAGCAATCTGGCCCGACCTTTGAGCACGATTCATCAAGCGCCTTTGACCCGAGTGAAAAGATCGACAGAACCCTCGGTGTATTCGAACGTTCCAAATACTTGACCAGTAAGAAAAGCGTGCCGATTCGTCTACGAGCAGGGACTTATCTATAGCGTCCGCGCAGACGTTTTGTTTCTTCAAGTGGATATTACATTTTCATTAAATACGCGCAACGTAGATTTCTCTGATTTTGAAATGAAAATCCCACTATCTTTCTACTGCGGTTTAGGAGCGGTCATAAAAAATCTCGGAAATTCGAAGACTTGCGTCTGCTGACACGGCTTTTTGTTCGCGGTTTCGATGAGCTAACCGGTCGAACTAAAAGGGTTCTTCCATAGAAGAGGCGGATGATGGGGGCCTCGGCTCGCCTTTCAGTGCCGAATCCCGGAATGATGACCAGTGATTTGCAATCGCGACACGCCGGGGATTAGTCGATTGAATAATTCATCGCCGTCGGCTTGTCAAAGGATATTCCTTTTGTTCGAATGGATCGCGGAAAGAAATTGATCGGGAACACACGCGAATCCGGGTTCTATTTGTCTTGATCTTTTGGAACGCGACAAAAACAAAGCAGTTGGACATTTCGCATTAATATTTCATCGTATTGTGCTTCTAATTGAATTTCCCTACGCACAACGTTTTGTGATCAGTCTTTGATTTTTGTCTCCCCGTGATGATTGCTCCAACTCAGATGCTGAGACTTTTTTCTCAGTATTTGCAATATTGCCTCGGTAATGGGCGAGGTGCTAAGCGCGGGAGCGTGGCCATCTGAGGTCCTGAATGAGTCATGGCTTGCCCCGGGAGCATTATTCTAGCAACGGGGCCCCCGCGGCTCACTTCCAGTAGCTCTGAAGCCGCGATAATAAATGACCGCGGGTTAGTTGGAGACATGCGATATCTGTGACACGCCATTACATCTGCTACTCTTGTGAAATATCCCTCATTAAGTCGCGCAGCATTTATCTCGAGGAATAATCGTTACGTGCCTTTTCAAAATGTAATCACGTCTGGGGTGAATGTGTTTTGTTATGATTTTTTAGTTAGACCCTATATGAGTGACCTTGTGGAGAACCGCATCTGTGGATTGTTTTGATTGATTCAAATGAATAAGTGCCTCTCATAGAGTTTCCTGCATTAGGTTATTGTAAATATAATAACTCGTAGTACTGTAGACTCGATGGAGTCTACATTCGACGATAATTAAATTGGACTACAATCAAGGATAAGTAAATTAGAAATTGTTTCAAAAATTTGAAAAATTGTATGCATTCAAAACTGTTTTCAAAGATAAAAACTCGCACATTATTTATTGATATCATATATAGATCTAGTGGTTAATTTCAAGGAAAAACTTTTTTTTAATAAACATTCAGTAATGTTTTATCATCCATTCAAATGAATGTCTGAAAGTATAGTTTGAATTTGACATTCTTCTTCTATACTATTTTCATTGCAATTTTTTTATATGATTCGAATTTCATTTATACAAGTTTTTCGATTCAAGTAAGCAATTCAATAAAAAAAAATCAAATTCATTGCTTTACTTAATTTATAATAAAATATTATTTTCGTATTCATGATAATTAAAGTTCGTACAAATATTCCATACGTATATTTAGATCTCCCTGAAACATAGATTGTTTTTTATACTCCTTCTTCATTATAACTCAATTTAAGTGAAAAAAAGCATTAGAAATTGAATTTTGGAATAGATGCAATGTTTTAAATTTACGAAATATTTATTTAAATTTCAGAGAATTATACGTTCAGCATTCTAAATAACGTGAATCTATCATATTTAACGAGTATGTTAATCATGTAGATAATAAACTAAACTCTGCTTTTCATTATGTTAAGCATATTTCACATTTCACTATCTTTAAAATTTAAGTACATTAGTACTACAATTCATTATATATTTTATATAACATATGTTATACATACTTCGCTTTTCTTTAATGTTTTTCTACATATATAACCAAAATGTAGACTAAATTGAAATTTAATCTCAAAATTATTTTTTAGTAACAGAAGGTCTTTTATTTCCAAACACTACAGCGATCAAATATTTGGTATTCTGAGCTTGAACACCATTAACGAACTCATTTTAACAAACCATCAAAGTAACTTATCCTTGTCCAAAAGCCACGCCATCTCGTTGGGACATAATTTGTAAATCCAATTTCCTTGTCGGTGCATGTTTGTTCAAGAAATTAAACCTGCCAGTGTTAATATTAAGCACATAATTTGTTGCAAGTTATTTTGATAAAATCCGGCTGCTTATCTTGTAGAAGCAATCACAATCAGCAGCAAAACGAGATCATGCGGCTTTGTATAAGGATGACCAACTAATAATAATCATGCATTATCTGTGGTGCCGTTTCGATCACAACGAATGATGAATACGTCTATGCATCATCGGCCAATCAAGGTGAACGACATGGAGGGAATAGGCGATATTCATGGCCAAGTATCTGGGTAATAACAAGACCAATAGGTCCTGTCACTTTTTGTTTTATGAGTTGGAAATTGACAGTGCCTGCTGGTGATGCGATTATTCGCGCTTTACATTCGTACGTGATACCCAAGGCGCTCATTTTTAACGTCTTTCATGATAATTTAACCTAACGAGGAAACGGAAATTCGATTTACCAAGTACTTTGCGCCTCTCAAAGGAAAACTTTTATCTTGGAATTCATACTTTGCTGTGCCTGCCAGCAGCCTTTCCGTGTTGCTTCATTTCACATAACAAGTGAGATTTCGTTATATTTTGTATTATCTTTTATATTCGTCTTTCTAATTTAAAATATTACATTAGAGAAAAATTGAGTAGTGCTCCGTCGCCGTAACAATGTTATAACGTTGCGCCGCAGTGTAATGAAACTTGTAATTTCTCTCAACAAAGCTTTCGTATTGCAGTTTATAGAGCTGGATGGAACAATCATCCGTAATAAAATAGAAACATTTTAAGAATTAAAATTAGGAATGATCGTTGTTTGTTACTTCTCATAAAGCTAGGTCGAATTTTTAATAACATATTCAAATAACCATAATTAAAACTTTGAATCATTACCATTATAATAACTATAATAACGCTATCGTATTTAACTACGGTAGTTTAGAGGGCTTTTAGAATTGTTGTAATATTTCATACCCAAAGAACAGTCGAGATGAGTAAATCGCTAACAATCATCTTTGAGCATCCACAATAATGACGTTTTAATTGATCTAACTTTTCTGTCTTTATCCTAAAATATTCCCAGTAAATTTCACTTGATTGGAAAGAAAAATCATTTAAAGTTAATCACTTTCATTGCAAGATTAGTTTTATCGCATTGAAAATTCATAGCGCAAGCACAACGTGCTTGTTTTCAGAAGGATATCTTCTAGCGGCGTGTATCAGGCGTTAATTTATTCGAAAATTATTCACAGACGCATCCTCTTCATCAATATTTACATTTGCAGTACATTCTCGTGAATTTGTAAGGAACTTAGTTTCAGGATCTAAACAATATCCCAACCAGTACTATGATGTAGATATTATTGAGATTAGGATATATGTATATCACGGGGGGAGAAGAAGAGGCATCTGTTGCGCTTCCATGAGCAACATTTACATAATCGCTAGGCTCATGGCTGCGTCACTCTTCTCGTCTGACAAGACTTGTGTTTCCACAACTGTCGTTCTTTTTCCTCTTCACTTTCGTCTGTTCTTATTATTCGCTTTTACCAATCCCCACTCTTCCGCGAGCATTTGCCATTGTTTAAATGCTCATCGCAATATTTTCAAGCCTTGGTTGCGAAATACTGCGATTTCACCATCATTGCAGAACCAAGATTATTGTAAGTAAACTCGAAGAAACCAAGCGACGCGAGAGAAAGATGTAAAAATGAAATACACGCTGAAAGGGTTCACTGTTATACAAATAAATCGCGCCGTTTTCTTATAAAAACATCAAGACTGCTTAAGTCCCTGAAATCGCAGAGAAAATGAAGCCAGATGGCCATCATGAAATCGGTAATGCGATTCAATCTCAAAACACTCAGAGCATTTGTTTGATTTGTTTCACATCAGAAAATCAACATTGTATCATTTCAGAAAGCTATGAATCGTAGTAAAATATGTCTTCATACGCTCAAAGTACTCTGCATGCATAGCAGCAAGTTCTATGCTGACATCACGAGTGGCAAGAGCATTATACGACCGCGATATATTAAGGGTGAGAAAATTCGTGGGGGTGAAAGGAACGTGGGAGTATTGCGATTTGCATATCTTCGCGTAACGCGAACCTGTGTATGTGTCACACGTAAGTTTAGGATTCATGTGTAAGTTGTGGCGCGCGCGAGCTTGTGTTCCGAGTAACTTGGACCTCCCAACTTTACTATATATGTGTAAAGACGAGGCTCTCGATCTTGAATTCGTAACAAGTTATGCTATCGTGTTCAGTTCACAATTCTGTCATGACAATTCCTTTTCGGAGACACCAATAGCATTCGGTCTGGAGAAAAAGTATGCATTCGAACACGCGATGCATGCCGACATAGGCGCAGTTTTCCATTGAGTCTCTTGCCTTATTTCTGGGGCAAAAAGATCGCCAAATGGACGCTTGAATGCTTTTAACATTTGTTTAATTCAGCAATTCTGTCGAAAAGAGTTGGTGCATGATTCGGTTTGCTCGACTGACTGACAAACATTGTTGCACGCGAATTCATAAAACGTAATATTTACAAGCTAAGGTGGATCACGTAAATGATATGTGTTGTAACAAAATACTGACACTATGAGGTGAATACGTATAGTATTTTATGGGTATGAATACAGTCATTTCAGGCGATAGACGATCTTAACTTTCGTTTCAAATCATTTTATTTTCAGAGAACAATAGACTTGAACATATCGGAGAAGAATGAATGTTTTGATAATGAAAAAAATGGGATCTTGTAAGATAACATTTTATTTCACGTTGAAATAAACTCGAAAACTTAACGGTTCTCTATTGTTTTATATAAACTACAAAGACTCGTATAGTAAACGAATACACAATTTTTATACTATAAACATTAAATTTGATCTATGTGTAATTGATATATAATATGGTTATATTTAATTGTATTAAGCATACAAAATCCTACATATCTGTAGAACTTTGTATGCTACATTAAATCATATTTCTCATTATCATTGATCATTTCAATTAATATTTAAAATATCATATCTAGATGAATGTATACATCAAAGCCAACTGAATATGTTTAACATATACTGAGGATTATTGTAAATGAAACATAATATGCATTATAAATAAAAAATATATTATTTACGAGTTACATATTGTACTTGTATTTATTCATTGTTATCTTTAAGCTTATGTATATATAGTTATTAACTTATTTCATATATGTCATACCAAATTTATTAGATTAATACAAATCGATAAATTCATTTATTCGTTTCGCAAAATGGATAGTACGAAATATTTGAAAGCTATTTCATGATATGTCTACATATGATATACTATTGACAAAATAGAAAATTTGACGCAAACCTAAATTCACTTATATATTTGCCTAATCATTATAGCAAACTGCAGATTTACATTGCGGAAACGTAGATGCGATGGTCTTGTTTTTCCTACGTTAAATGAGTGTCTTAGAGGCGTAATTTTGACGAGCAAACACGAGTTTGTTGTAGAAGCGCTACATTTAGCTAATGATTGCGACTGTTCTATCACAGGCTGGTTGTCCTTATCGCATTTCCTCTTGGCTACCCTTGGATCGCAGTTACCGAGGCCGTTGTTGTTATTGTTACATGTTGTCATGCAGCTACTAAGGATGAGATTCACTTAACGAACGCACATTGTGCAAAGAGAGCTACTTGGCAAATAAGATTATTACTGCATAAATAACTTTCCTACATCAGAAAGATAATTCAACAGTGCCCGGCCACGGTTTGTTGGGGCATTACTTGCGCATGTGTGCGTGGCGCGCTTATCACTGCCTGTTATCTGCTTAAGCAGACGCGTGTTCTCGCATCAGCAGGGTCGTGTGCGTACGTACTTAGGAGTGTGCATTGCACCACCCTGAAAGCACTCGACTGGTTTCGGAGCCGCAAACATTGTTCGCGGTTTCGGCGAATGCGAGGTCGCACCGGGATAACTATATATACCGTACGTCGAAGTTCCATCTCATGTCGGAAACTCTTTGTCAACGAATCAACCTCTCAGTATAGGATTATTATATTTTTGGGCGAGTTATTTTGCGACAAAGTAACTGTTTTAGCATCACATAATGGAAACTAGGGCGAGCTTTTTAATTTGCGAAGCAGGCAACATCTTGTGCGGCGCGTTTTATTGAATTTTAATGTCCACAACTCAAGCTTTGAGTTTCAGTTGCCGCATACATTATTGTTGAAATACGAATATTTATAATCTGCAAATACTACGCGTATCGCGAGTTGAATGCCTTAAGTTTCGGATTGCTGCTTTTAATTGAAATATTTTGCACGCTGCAGCGTTGAAACTTCAACTTTATTTCTTTGAAACAAATTTATTTCAGAGTTTAAAGGTACATTTTTATAGTTGATTAAATCCATGTCAAAGTTAAACATAACAAAAGATCATAAAGATAGAGTACAGAAGCTTTTACAAGTATTTTTTTATAATGTTACTTTTTACAAACACAGTATTAAGAAATACACGAAACATTTTGTAACATTATTCATCATATAAACTGATAACAATAGAATTTATGTTTTAAGGAAGTCATTTTTATTATTTCAATTTTATCATTCAATTTCATCACCATAAAATAAATTTTA
>JABFQD010003599.1:0-12955 GCA_022817045.1 Psix sp. ZL-2020 | reverse complement strand
AAAAATATTTTGTATTTTTTTAAAAAAACTGAAATACAAATGTATTAAATAACCTAAAGAGCTGAAACCAAGGTAAACTCCTTGGAAAGTTACAAAAAATTCAAGAAAGAAAAAATGTTAATAGGAAATTCCAGATGAAGTAGGTCAAAGTTTGTATTATGATTCTGTTTAATGATTTATAAAAAAAAAAAAGCTTTTAAAATAATAAAAAATAATTAATTGAAAAAATATATACATTAAAAAAAAATTACCTCTTCGTTAAGAACAACTTTTGCATTGATGAAAATTAAGCTAATACACGAATATTTAAAGAAAATTTATTTTTATAAATCACAAAGGGTTTTACTAAGTGTTATTCAACTTAAATAAATTAAAGTTTGTATTTTATATTTCTTTCATATTTTCTATAACTCATAGAAAACAAATCAACTCAATAAGTCAGTTGACTCTACTTTATTTATAATAACGAAAAACCACATTATGGTAAACCGAGTTTTTTTCTAGTTTTAATCATAAATTCAAAGCAAAGTGTTCGAAATAGATGATTTTTATAAAAAAATGATCGATTCTTGATCTTATATCGATTACAATACGATTAAATTTTGATTTCAATCGAAATGAAAAATTGCAAAATCTTGATCATTATATGATTAAAAGGCGACTTCACAATTGAATCAAAATAATATTATAAAGTGATAAGATTTTTTTACCCAGAAGCATGAAATAAAAATTTTTCATAATTTTTCGACACGAATTGGCGAAATTTTTTATATTAAAATTTAGTTACAATTCCGAGTATGAGCAAGAAATTGAAAACACATGAAACCCATATGATATAAAATTCCGTTGCATTATGTACATTTATATAATTTTATTTTTAACTCATCATTTATGTTTATAGAATTAAATTTTACCTGAACATTTTTTATGTCCAGGAATCTATTTTTTATCAAAACGTCAAAATTGATTATTCATTAAGTCGAGATGAGTTCGTTGAGACTGTTATTTGCATTAAGATTTGCAAGACTCATTTATGAATTAAAATGAATTCTGTCATGCCCGAGCTAACGGATATTCTCACGCTTAGATTTTACACTTTGACAGCATCTCGTATTCGACAAAATACTATTGAATTTGAAGTTATGAAAAATTGCAATTACTTATTGATTAATAATACTAATTTATCAATATACCATTTATTATTTTAAACTAAAACAATTTTCAATATAGTTTTTCTCCTAATTTAAGTGAAATTTATTTTAGATTAATTTAGTTTAGTTTTCAACTGATTTAAAATTGAGTTTAATATTCAAAGAATTAGTAGTATCTCGCATACGATTTATAGAATCTTGATCTACGAATTTGATGCCCACGATATCTTTTGTTCAAAAAAGTATTAAGAAGAACAAAGTTTGAGAATTGTCTGATACGTAAATTCAAATCTGTGAACTTATAAATTGATTCAAATGTCGAAATTCATTTACAATACATATTGCATATTTTATCATTATAATTAATTGAAGGTAACTGTAAAACTTTATTTTTGACTTCAACTTTGATGAGTCTCTTGATTCAATTGCACGGAGAAAGTTAAATTGCGATTCGTGTTCCGCGGCGTAGTTCTGACAGCTGTCTCCACTGAATTTGCAGAGTAGGCAATGATGATTGCTGTCAAAGTCGCGTTTTTTATTTTACAACGCAGAGCTCGATACTGTAGTGAAGAGGAAGAAAATCGCAGCTATTGCACAGCACAGTAGCGGATGCTGCTCTTTACAGCGAGTGCCACTCGTGTTTTTGCAATTTGATTTTGAATGCAATTAATAGATGGTTAATCAGTTTAGTCATTTTGAGTGATTTTAAGGCATATAATTGAATTGTATAGTCATGAAAATATGATTAATTGTTGACATTTTTGAAATTATTTGGAAGTAAACGAGTACTAATGAGAAATATATCATAGTAGGATAATTTAAAACTGTGCCGATCTTGACAAATTCTTATATAGTTGTGCTAAAATCTATGTTAAGTTGCATCTAATTCTACGTTTTATTGCACTCAACATTTTATGATCGAATCAAAAGCAACAAAATTAAGCCAAAAGTAGGCCTCATAAAATTGGATTCAAAATGGATTCAAAATGGATTCAAAATGGATGCAAAATGGATGTAAGTCCTTTCATTTAAAGGACTTGCATTTAGTCACTCAATCTTATTGCGCACCAAAACTTTCATTTTCGTTCCAAATTTGCAAAACTAAATTTATTACAATTTGCGTTATTTGAAATATATATTTCTCTATCGTAGAATTACAATCTACAGGAAACACCTATAAAATGTCAATTTCAATTCCACATATTTCTATCCCTGAATCCCATGGTGCTCCCATGGTGCTCCAGATATCTCGAATGAAATTTCGAAATTGAAGTTTGTTCAACTCCTCTAAAGAAATATTTTGAATTTGCTCAAATTGTTCGACATTATTTGCAATTTTTGCCAAGAAAAAGTATTTCCTGGTTGTTATGTACGTTATTCCTAAGTAAGAATTTCATCAGGCATGAAAAGGATTCCCGGAACCTTAAAGACCCCTTAAGGTCCCGCTGGAAATTCATGGGACAAACATAGGTTAACAGCCCACATACAAAAGGTGGAAGCTCAAAGATTAATCATAGAAAGGAATGCCATTATAAATCCTTCCTTGGACTCATTAACAATTTCATCACGCTATGCCCGAGGTGGGGTACCACGCTAAGCCCCATCCTGGCATTTACGTGATTTTCATAAGGCATGCCCGAAATGGGACGTCATTTGAAAAAGTCTCGAATCTCTTCTAAGATTTTCATAAGGTATAATCGTATAGTTGTAGTTCTACATTTAATACCCTATAAAAATTTGTCTTAAAAACGATGTTAATTTTGTGTCCATGCCTAATTTCTACCAAAATATTTACATATGTGAGAATTGGAACATAAAAACACGATCACCCTTTAACATTAACACACGTTTATTGTCGAAAAATACAATGAGATGATTTTACAGTTAGTCGATAAGGTAGATGTTATACACTAGCACGAGTTACGGGTTTCTCTCGTCAATCTTTTTGTAACTCGGATCGGCCCTTGCGACTCGCGGACATGTCTTCTCCAGCGTGATTCCAGTTTCAACCTGAAGAGCAAATTTTGAATGGGTGAAGAGCACCTTTTTCGTTAATGCGAAAATTGTCTAAATCATTCAATTGAAAATTGAATAAACTTCGATGTTTGAGTTGAAATGAAATTTCAAAATTGATGTGTATCATTCATGAATCAACTTTATACGAAATTGTTAACAAATTTGGGATAAATACATTTATTAAAATACCAATAAAAGTTGTAAACGATTATATTATAAAATATAATTACTTACTGTAGATTGCAAAAAATGTTCAATTGATACACCCAGAACAAGCAATATAAGCGTAATTGACAGATGGAACTTTTTACGTGACCATTTAGAACGATTCGTTATTTCGGAAGATTTTTTATTTGGTAATGTAAAAGAATGGCGTGAAGAATTGAGTAATCTTATCAACCGTGTCATTTTTTTATAATTAAAGCGTCGGGTTCTAAAGCCTGATTCGTTTCGAAAAATATATATCATTTTTGTATAATAGATATATATACATGTTTGATGTACTTTGAACATATCGAAAAAGTTATTCTTTGAATAAAAAAAGTGCAAGTCAGACTCTAAATTGAAGTCGGAAAATGAGTAAAATACAAACAGAAGGATGCCCGGTCAATAACAAGAAATAAAATCAAAGCTATTATTAAGAAACTTTGTTCGTATGACTAGCTGGCGATTTTTCTATGTCGATCATTTAGAAAGTTGTTTAGTTTCCAGAATTGTACGTTATGAAAGGGGTCAATTATATTTGTTAAAGGGGGTCAGTGGTATTTTTATTACAAGTTTGTAAATAAACTAATCAATAAAAATGATTATTTAAAAAATGCATAAAATGATTTCGTGAATATTCTTGTTTTGAAAATAACATTATTGGACAATATTTCTTTTTAGAACAAACACTTACATTTTGTATTGCTGTTTGAAGCTTTGGTAGTTTCCACAATTATTTTGAAACTAAAATATTGTTATGTACAATAACTTTGTTAAAATTTCATTTAAAATCAAGTTCATTTTTCTTTCTCTCTTTCTCTGCAGCTTCTTAACTGTATTCCTTCGAACAATTAAAAATGATTAACCCGAATATGCAGTCTTCTATCAGCGAATTCAAATTTAAGTTACTGGCTAATGGGCTTCTCCTATTTGACAATAATTATAACTGCCCAATCCGCAAATTCAATGGAGACAGATGTCAGCACGGCGGATGCACCATTTTAATTTTCTAGCGCGTCTTAATTTTCTTCGTGTGATGAGAACTTGTTCAAGTTAAAATGAAGAAACGTGTTTTGTTATTTTTAAAGTTATATAAACGTTTATTATATATAAACATTATATTTACATAATACATTTGGATCTTGCCATTTTCGATAAAGTTTTCAAATGTATAAGTTCTGTAAAAATATAATATCTGTTAAAGAGAATAAGAACGATCGTATAAATGGTTTCAAATTGATTAATTGAAAATAAATATAGAAAACAATTTTCATGAACGTTCAAAGTTACGAATATTTTGAATTTACAGAACTACGAATTATGTAAAACCGTCAAAATCAAAAATTATTTCTATTTACAAATTCATTTTTATTATAAATATTTCAATCTTATAACGTACTAATAAACCAGATTTATTTATTTTTCTTTTAGTACAACATTCTCATTATTTCAAACTTACTATAATAAAAAAGAACCAAGATGCTAGAATTGTTATTTCAAACAATCAGATCTTAAGGAGATTGGTCACAGCATGGCTTTACCCATAATTTTCGGTACATTTTGTATAATAAAATACTTCTATTAATATTTCCAACTACATATACCAATTAATTTTATTTTCAACTTATACTATTTTCCTATCAAAACGTTTTATATAACTGAAGTATATTCCGCAATATTTTGATCTTTTTTATCAGTTTGATAATTTATTTAAGATATGTATATGAGCAAATAGATAAACTAACGTTATTTTCTATGTAAAAAAGAAACTGTATATCTTCTGGAATAAATAATTTTCATCAAACGGTTAAACAAATCGTAAAACACCATACTCGATGAAAAATGTGCAAAATGATCGAAATACTAATTTGCATAGGCACATAATTAAAGCGCGGTTCAGTCATGCTATGAATTAACATCAATTTCTTACTTCATAAATTGGTGAATTCTTATCTGGCGTAGAGCCGATAACAAATGCTTCTTGATGGAAACTTCTCGCAAGGCATCGTGTAGTATTTCGTAAATATTTATAATTTCTAATCATTGTTATAGTAATTAATTTTCAAATACTTCTATAATATATTAAAATATCTAATGACATATAAGCACTTAAACTAAAATTGAATCACTGAACTGTTACCGATGTGTACGTTTATCGAAATATTTTGTAACGCCACTTATGGTCATATCACTTAACTACAAACATTTGACTGTCACGATTTTAATAACTGCCGGTAATGCGCAACAATAAAGTCGAATCTTTTAACAATGAAGCATTTGAATCAAATATTCTATAACAAAGAATAACGATTAGTTTGAAAGATTCCAATTTTGTTCAGTTACAAAATTGATTCTGAATTTCAAATTGTTGCGTTATATATTGCAAAAATAGTTCAGTCGTTATTTTACTGTACTATTATCGGAACAAGTTCTTTGAAATAAAGAGAATTGAACTTTGAAATAAAAAGAAATAATATTTTGCGTCGAATTATTTGGTCGATAAAGTTGAATTCGCTTATCTTAATGTTTAACGTCACTTTTACCATCGAATTCTGTTTTAAATCCTTGAAACGTGATAGATGGCGGCAGGAATCAACGCAAAAAACTCCCGTTACAACTTTACGGGTGACAACATAGACAACTTGTTTATATGCATACGCACACCTCACAAAAGTGATTCACTCCTAAAGAGAACATTGGAGAGTGCGGTTACAAATTGTCATTTCAAAAGGAAAGTTTCTTTATAGAAATTGAACAACAAATGCCACGCCAGTGCTGGATGTGATTGCTGGGAATCGTTATTTATTGGAAAGAATCATAGTCAGTTCATCATGCCAAATTTTTCGAATTTAACACACTTGCTACTCAAGGTAAATAAACGTATATTCTGCGGCTCAAATTTCATTCCTACTCGTATTACGACATCGATTTACATTAACTCTTATCTTACTTCCCAAGACATTATTATAACACGTAATTTTCAAACTTACATAGATGACGTATATTATTTTTTGCGTAGGACTGAGTGAAATAATTGTTTCAAAATAAGACGTGATTTTTGTACAATCGAGCAGAGCCGTAAAAAAGTATCCCATATTAAGGCGCATCAGTATTAACGATTACTAAATCTGGCTGAAACTTTGCAATCATTTATTTTTGGAATAAAAGTGAATAGAATTTATCACATAGCTGGATTGCTTTTTTTCTTCGTATTCCTGATCTTAATCAAATTTAAAGTACAGAAGAGCTTTAACTGAAAACAAGATTAATATGGCTTTTGACATATAAGAATAGGGTAGGGAAAAAAGATTGTTATTCCATAAATTACAGACGTGTGTGCACATCAAATATTCATTATCGATTCATTATTATTATCATTATTGTTCTATATTTTTAATCTTTTTTTTTATACGCATCAAATTGAATTGTTATACAGCTATTTTTGATCATTTCTTAACAGACGAATTGTGGTTCGTAAAAATGGTATCTCTAACATTTCATTAGCCGTCACTAAAATGAGTAAAAACGATTCGTGCTAAAAGAACGATAATTTTTTGTTCAATCTTACAATGCGTGTCAAAATGTGGATAGACGTATTACATGCATTGTTATTGATATTTTGTAAAAAAAAGAAAAGGTTTTTGAACTTGAATGATATGAATTTATTGTAGTTTTTCATTTTGTTATATGAATGAAATTGTCAATTTGAGAAAGTAAAGATCTAAAATGAATGTAAACGTGGATGAAATGAACATTTTATAGTCCCGTTCGATTATAAAATAGTGAGGGTTGAGTTAATTCAGGTTAACGACTTTTTCAGAATCTAAATTGTTTGTAAACACAAAATCATATTTTTTTCAGTCAAAAATTGAATCGTAAAATATTCATTAATTGGATAATTAAATTCAAATTCAAAAATCTATATGATCGGGACGAAAAATGAAAAAAGTAGGATTTTTTATTAGCGATGTTTAATTAGCAATCTGTTAAAGGATAATTGAAAAAATATTTCCAAACAAACGCAATTTCAACTGGCATTGAATAACCGCACCGGACCGCACCTTCGCAAATTTTTTTCAATCTTTAATTGTGTAACTTGTTCTATTTAACAATAAAATAGCGTTATAACAAATTGATTTTGTAGTTTTTTGACAATATTTTTAATAAACACTTTATCAATTTATTATATTTATTATAAAACTTTGAATTACTTGTAAAATTATTGACAAATATCTGTAAAATAAAACAAAAGTATCATTAGAACAATTGGAAGTGAAATCATTGTTTTGGAGTTTCTAAATTGATAATTACTATTCAAAATTCAACCGTAATAAATATTTTATATGAGAGCAATATTTGAAAAATATTCTGTGTTGGACGGTCAGACAAGGAAACCTGATCAATAGCTGTTCAAACGTGTAATATTACCTTACGAATCACATTTTACATATCATTTTTTTAAACCGGATGTCTCCTCAAAAAATCTCGATATTTTGTATCTGTGTCTGAGAATGAAAATAAATACGATCATTTACTATATTTAATTATTAAAACTGCATTTAATTAATATTAATATTTACAGTGCAATATTTTCATTTATAATCACCATCTATCAAGACATTTTTTATTTGTTTAAAATTAAAAAATCTCATTATTAACGTTTGCATTATTCAACTTATTGTTTCAGATTATATTTGCTGTTCACTTCATCCTAGTGTCATGGTATATATGTTTATATATTCTCTACATTTGTATATTTTGTTACATAATTATCAATGAAATGTTTTTATACAAACATTCCTAACTTTGGTAATTTGAAGAAATATTAAAATACTTTTTACTTTTAGGGCGATACAAGGATCATGGTGTCCGCAATCGGTATTGATGTACAACTTATTATTTTTCGTAAGTCTTATGTGGGCGATACATAGCCATGAGTCAGACGAGCCTATTCAATTCGTAAGTAAAATTTGAAAAAAATGTTTTTGTCACTTTAGATATTTCATAAACATTTCATTCACTTTCTAATACATTATATATTTTTCAGGCCCTGTTTATAAATGTTTTAGCTATTATACTGGATATCATAGCATTGGTTTGTTGTTATAGAAGTTACGGTAAGAAAATATTAGAATTTCTTTATAATATAAAAAATATGTGATTTGCATATTATTTATACAACAAATAAAAATATAAACTGTGAAGTTGAATGATTTCTTAAAATAAAATGACATGAGCATTCACCGTAAAGAAGAATTTTAAATAACGTTGAATTATAATGAAAAATTAAGCTCATTATTAAAATAACGAAACACCATTGTACATAGTTTATTATGAAATATTTTTATATTTACAAGCTTGATTAATCTTATAATTTGTAATATTTATAATTTTGTACTCTCTTTTAATTATACAAAATATCAATACTATAACATATGCTTTTTTTAGCGATAACAGAAGTGTTCAGTGCAACATTCATGGCAATAAATTTAGTATTTCGAGGACTTAGCAGTATATACTTACTTCGAATAGGTCTGCAAAGAAACGGTTCTCTATCAGCTGTATTCCCATCAAATTCGGGTATGAATATTAAGTATAG
This sequence comes from Psix sp. ZL-2020, assembly GCA_022817045.1. Lineage (NCBI taxonomy): Eukaryota > Metazoa > Arthropoda > Insecta > Hymenoptera > Scelionidae > Psix > Psix sp. ZL-2020. Next base: position 3,985 of record JABFQD010003599.1, on the reverse strand, counting down.
TATAAAACATAACCATATACAAATATTTAAATTTTATTTAAAAATAATTCATCGGTATAGTTTGTTACTTACATGTGTTCAAATATATATTCAGATAAAAAATAGGTGAACTATATATCCTACTGTTTTGTTAATTTTTAAAAATAAAACTAAAATATATACTTTCTAAAACGAATTATAGTTACAAATTACATATGCAAAGATCCATGAAATCATATGGATTAGCATTAATTGAAATTCAATTTCCATATTTTATATGCGGAGTTTAAAAACTGTCAGAGCCAAGAAATACTTCACTAAATATGCTTCCAATTAAGAGTACAACATTTGTTTATATTATTTAAGGAGCTATATCGTACTAAAATTAAAACACCCTCTATTTCACTTGCACGATAGCAAGCGTCTGCGCACTAATTTTACAATTCAATTCAGTTTTTATCAATACAAAAAAGTTCAATTTACATTTGTTTATAATCTTTAATTTTTTACAATAATTTTAGACATTCGCCACTTACAATAATTGTTACAATTAAAATTATTTTTTATTGATTGCATTAATATTATAAAATTATTATTCTATCCTGTACTTGAGATTGTCTTATTTTTTATCTGAATATTGCCATAATAAGAACGTGATTTCAATATTTTTTCATTATAGTTTTTTTATAAATAGAATAAATGCGTAAATGAAAGACCGATTAAAAACCGTTTGAAATGTATTGTCTCTCAGGTAACGGTTAGTCACTGATGCATTACATGGTATATTTTATTCAATGTAAACATTGTTAATTTAAAGTTATTCACGTAAAACAAAACTTAATATTTATCATAAAAACAATTTTATTCTTAACCGATTGATATTTTTGAACACCGTTACTTCGAAGTAACGTTTATTTCAGATGAAACTATTTACAAAATACAAGTATAAGTAAATAGTTGTGTATGAATTATATAATCCGCTTGAAAAATATCTGAATGTAACTTCTTAAGAACACTCATACTTTTAAGGTAATAATATTTGTTAGAGTTGCATTAGTTTCAGATTCACTTATGACTTTTATGTAAAAATAATTTTACTATAAAAATTTTATCAAGAATAATGAACAATTTTATTTATACAAAATTAACATTTTTAAGGACAAATTATACTTTATCATCTAAAATTCTTAACTTGATAAATATTATTCACCCAAGTTGCTTAAATTAATTTAGCAAAATATTTTAGATTTGTTCAAAGTTAGAAAAATGATTATGAAACATTATTCCTTTATTTTCTATAAAAAGTGACGTTTGTGCGTGACTTCAAAAAAGTAAAGAAAAACTATAATGAAAAAATGTCAATCGATGACTTGACAAATCATTTATCATATGCGAAACATCAATGCTTTTTATTTTCACAGTTGTTTTTTAGAAGATAACAATATTTTTTAGATTCATCAGGAACCAACGGAAGAGTATGATTTTCACTCAATTGATTGCTTCTAAGTATGTATACAAAACAAATGATAACATCCAAGAATATCATGTTATCAAAACTTATTACAATTATTTTTTTATATAATATTTCCTTAACAAGCTAGATTTGAGTAACATCAATCAAGATAAATCCTGGGTTAAAAACGAATCTTTTGAATAACCTTATATGTTATATTTGCATGGGTGTGAGGTTGCTAAAAATGTTCTTTATGGTGATGAATACTAACTACAATAAACGTTAATAACAAACTAAATTTGTATAAAATAATTTATTCATGTAAATATTTATAACTGTATATATTTATACAGGACGACATGTTTTATAATGTATATATGCCAAAATCTCATGAAAGATAATAGCAGGTTATTTAAATTCATGGCATACCTATAAATCATAACGGAATATTTAAAACGTACATAAGTACATTTCTGCGAATCTTAGTTGTATTATTCACAATAACATTTTAATGTTAACTTAATTGAAATAAAAATATATCGTTGAACATACTATGAGAAAAATTTGTGTCAATATGTTTTCATTATTTAGTTTAAATACTAATCAAATGCGTAAAATTTAATAATATAGCTATATGTAATTTAATATGATCTAACAATGTTTAGTAATTTTGATTAAAATCATTGTGACTATATAAGACCAACTAAATGCTTTTTTCTTATAAGAGCGTGCTTCTAAATTAAATTTTAACATTACGAACATTTCGGTAAAGGTACATCGTTCCTCATTTTCAATATCAGTCATTTGGTATGCGGACAGATATCTACAGACAAAATAACTAAGGACAAAATGAAGGAAACTTCATAGAAAAATGAAAATTGATAAAACAAATGAAATTCTATATTTTTTGTTTCGAATTTTGCATTAAAATATAACGTTTACAGTCTTCACCACTTATAATTTAACGTTATATCAATGTTGAAAAAGAAACCCTTCTTTTCACGTGGCCTTTTTTGTATTGTTTAGTTTTTGTTCTTATTTTTTTACTTGATTCAATTCAACATCAGCAAACTGTTTTTTCAACATAATTATTATTATTTTCACGAAATTGATAAAATATACTTTGTGAACAAATATTTTTGTCAATTTAATTTAAAAAAATGAAACGCGAATTCAAAAAGAAAATTAAATTGAGTATAAGAAACAAATAATAACAATGAATCATTTTTATGTTTTTACTTTTTACTACATTTAAATTTTTGATTATAAAAAAAGATGATTTTGTTTTAAATATGAATGTATGACATGGTGAAAAAAATATAGATCAAAAGTGATTATACAGTATCCATGTGCATCATAAATAAAATATAACTCATAAAAATTAATTAATAAAATATAAATAACAACAAAAAGCATAACTTATCAATTTTATCCACAGTTATTTTATGTACAATATTATAATTCATTGCAATAATCAAAATTAAATCTACAAAATTATTCATTTCGATTTGTACGATTAATTATGTTTTCTATGATTTAACATTGTTGAAAATCTTCAACAAATGCATAATCATAATAGAAAATGAATTTTCTTTTGTATTGAAGTATGATCAAAAGTCAATATCGATTTTTCATAACGAAATAGTACTATTTAATTTGCTGATCCTTCTTAAATTATGTTATATTTACTAATAACGAATTCATCATTTTCTAATCCCATCTATCGAATCTGATGCATGATTTTACAGTAAAACTAAATGAAGCTATCTGAATAACTTTTTAAACAATTTAAATTTATTTATTAAGAAAGTTTGATATTTGAGTGGCAAAGGCATGATGATGTGTAACTATTATCAAGTAAAACTTTGAGTTAATATAATATTAAATTAATCGTGAAATAAATGTATGATCTTAAGATGATTTTTGTAGTAGATGGCGCATAAAAAATGAGTAGATCGCTGTAAATTAACTATAAAATTTTAAATTGAGTTTGCAGAAAGTATTAAAGTAAATCTATACATGCAAATGTTACCTGGGATAATGTTTGATTGATATCTTTAATCGAAATTGTACTATTTTTGTAGGTATTTCTCTAATCGCTAGATTTTTTATTACTAATTCATTTCTTATTATGGGTTCCAAAATTCGAAAACATCTAAGAAGCAATCAATCAAATCTAGAATATCGTTCATTAGAACAAAATGAATATATACAATACACACCATCATAGAAATTATACACATTTTATTCTACCAAGCAATTGTTAACATAACTAAAGTTGAACTTTTTCTGACTACAAATTTTGACAGAAATTTTATCATGCCTCATTACAAGATGTAATTATTTGATTTACTTCTATTTGGGTCAGCATTTAAAATCATATTAACAAATTAAGATTGATCGTAAAAATACTATCACAATTTGATCTATGAAAATATAGTACAAAATTGTATAAAGTAATATTTGTACATATCTGATAAATTTTTGTGTATGTATCATTTACTAATTCATGATCATTCATCATTATGAGAATCAGTACATAATATCCTAAAA
>JABFQD010003598.1:0-12955 GCA_022817045.1 Psix sp. ZL-2020 | reverse complement strand
CTTTGAATCGATGAAAATAGCTCGACCAAAAACATCTGAACAAACATGAATTATTCTTTGAAAAAAAAAAAAAAAAAAAACAGGAATTAATTTTCCGCCAACAAATTTTTTAGCAAACGAATTGTTTTATTGTAAAACTCTGTTTCTTCACAATGTTTTACAATTACATAGTATATTTAAATTTTCAACCGATTTTACATTACATTCCCCTAAATAATTAAAAGGCAAGGCTTAAAATCTATAAAATAATGTAATATTCTAATTAAAATAGAGTCGTGCATCTCAGCAGTACACGATTTGCAGTTAAGTAATATCGGCTTGTGCTAACACTGCTTTTAACCGATTCAAAGGATACGTTCGCCATTCATATGTTGAAACTTTCTATATACTATCTGACGAGCCCTAGCTTTGTTAGTTCCTTACAATGATGTTACATTGTTTCATTATATATTAGTTACAAAAAAGAACACTGTAACACGTCAATTAATATTTATAACAGTATTATGTATAAGAAGCTAATAATATACAATCAATTGAATAACTCTGGCTAGGAATAACAATCAAACGTTTTTTTAAATAAATATTCACATAAAGTTACTAGATAATTTTCAAATCTTTCGAAACCTGAAAACTCACTTATTCGTTTTGTCAAAGTCTTCCCAGAATATAAATAAATATTTTGAATGCATAATTCTTTTAATTTAAGGCTGGACTTTTTCTCCAACAAATATTATTATAAATAAATAAAGTTTGACAGATAAAATCAGCAAATCGTCGGCAAAAAATTCTCCTACGCGAAGCAAAATAATGAACACGCGTTTAGTCGCAATAAGGGAAAAATTGTATAGAGTTGTCTGTGCTCTTTTGACCAGACAACTCAGTTGTTGCGCTTCAATCACGTTTGGTTGCTTTCACAAGCAGGACACGTTATGCGCACCGACCATATACCATATAGCAATGCGATTTTAGCAATCGTCTCTGTATACGTGATTGGATTTTACTTGAACGTCAGCTAAGCGCTATTTCGACAAAAGAATTTTATTTGCGGTCTCGCGTGTGATTGAGCAAAATGGAAATAAATTCCACCAAAGTGTCCTGACGATTCGTGGAAATTTAACCAACTTCGGCATTATCATTCGCAATGGATGTACGAACATCCTCAATGATAATCGCAGGTTTATATTTAATTCGGCTAGGATCAGTGCTTGAGAAGATATTAATCGGAAGAAGTACTGAAATAAAGAAAAATTGTTATATTATTAATATTCATCAATACCGTTTCACAATGAAAATAACAAAATTATTATAATCCTTCAAAAAATTATTTTGAGATAGTAATTGATTTCAATTTGTCAATTCATTTTTTATGAACGCTTGCATTAAGTTACTTTTATTATTTTCAGTTATTATTATTTTTATTAATATTTTATTATTATAAGTTATTTTATTAAGTTATTTTTTACATTCTAGCATTTTACTGATTATAATTGTATAAAAAATATCAAAATATGTTTATCTGTTTATTGTGTGATGTTATAAACAGAATTATAAAAAGCGAAATAAAATAATTAATCAGAATGAAAATTAAAAATTTGATCTCAACTCGTAATTAAGTCCTGATCAGTCGGATTGAAAACGAAGTCTACTACTTAGCTGCTACTTATTTATTCCGAAAAACTTTTATTTGGCATGAAAAAATAGCAGCCAGAACAGTTAACTTGTGGGGTCGATGCGTGAATACATACGTGCACTTCCGGTGTCGCAGAAAGTAGCCCATAAATTGTATTAGACATATTTATCTTTCCACCTTAATAGCGATTTACGAACTGCCTCTTCGCTTCCTGGTATCACTATGTCAGTGCAGATTCTGCCAATCTGCATTTAAATTCAGCGACGCGAAGATTTCAATAAATAATCGCGCGCAAATGTTCTCGACTCAGCTCCTATATAAGATTCCTTGGCTTCATCAATAACGCTATTGCATCGCAGACCGATACGGCGTTTATCATTAGAATGAAACATTCTTACCTAGTCGTTTCATATAAATGTTATATCAGTTTATTAAATTTGAATTTTTTCTATATTATAAATGTCTCGCTTTTTAATTTCGTTTAAATTTCTATTTCCCGGTCAAGACACCCACTGCTTGTAACAATAAATTTCTACAAAACCTGCGTATACAAATTATTAATATAATTCCTTTTCAAGAAGGGAAGTGATGTTACAATTAACAAAACTATGAAAAATTATCTGGTGGGAACTAATTGAATTACAAAAACTTTATGCAGTTAAGGTAATAATAATTAAATCATTGTTTCGTCAAGAAACATCTTAATTGGGTCGACAGTATAAAACATTATGACAATAAATAAAGAATTTTATACTAAGTTAATAAATCACTTTGTTTTAATTAGTAAATATCTAAGACAACAATATCCTTCAAGTTCTAATTAATTTGTATTTAGATATACGTATAAATAAGATTAAATTTTTATGAAATAATTTCGCATCATTGAAATAATATTTTTTGTACGTATGGAAAATATTAATTATGACTGAAACTGAGATTGCACTTTCCAAGACTATCGAAAAAACGAACAATAAAATGTGAGTAATTCTTTGAAAAAATGTGCGAATGTATAGGATAATCATTAAAGTTATATATGTAAAACACGCCTTTATGATTACATCAGGTGTTACTTAATCTTTAACCAGACTGACGATTCATGCAAGAATATAAGTAGTAAAAGCTCCAACAAAAAAACTTTCATTCTCTCTTGTACAAAAAATGTCAAACGACGTAGCAAACGCGCACGCATACATAATATTATCAGCGCGCGATCGGATTCACGTAGTGAAAGTCGCGACGAAATCAATCGAGTCGTCTTTGGCATTGACTGCACCTCAAAATTTGATGGATGACTTAACGAGTTATTGATCCACGACGTTGTAACGCAACATGTTAATGTAATTTTGAGAATATCACACAGCCTAATGTATCACTCTGGGTTATTGCGGGTCACAAGGGTCGCATTTGTTACCAATTAAGTGCAACGATTACTGTACTTATATACTGGCATACTTAGTTTTCTGTAAAAATAGAATTCATATTTTTATAAAATTAAATTATTATATATGTAAGCAAAATTACATTATACCAAACAATCATTTACAGCTTTATTTTTATAGTTTAACAACATTTTTTAAAAGTCTTTTTTTATGAATCAATAAAATAAAAATAAAAATCGTTTTCCGTTAATATAAAAGGATATTTGAGTATCTATATAAAATGTGTAAGTCGATTGGCAAATGACCGGTCCATTTGATAGGCTACATAACTTCCATTTTGGGAGTCGCATAAGTGTCTGTTAGCCGAGTATCGTCCCATATTACGGACGAGGAACTAAATGAATCGGCAATCTTACGCGTAAAATTGCACAAGTCTCCACTTTCCTCGTGACATAATATTATTTAACCCAGAATAATGCCGTCGTGGTTGTGCAACGATCGTATGCTGCTGGTATTTCGCGAGACCGGTATGAACTCGGTGCGACTCTTTTATTATATAAACGAAACAGCGCGGGCGCTCACTCGCTGAGCAGAAGCAGGCCCCCACTACCTGGCGCATAAAGCGAAGAAGTTACATCGGCTAATTCACACTTTTAAAGTTATTCAAACTATTTCATATGAATGAGAAATGATTCATAATATCAAAAATTTTAAAAAAGGCTTGATTCCATAAAAAAGATTATTAACATATAGTTAAACTTGATATAAGTGAAATAGACTAATATTTTTCATGATTATTATTGAAAATAATGATAATTTAATTAGGAGAAAATAAGTGAATGAATTGAATACCGATTTTAATCTCAGGATGAGGCAAAATGTACTTTAATAGAATTGATTTTCATAGCTACATATATAGCTTAAATGTCTATTGCGAGAGTTTATATTTTATACTCACTAAATTGTACTTCGGTTTGGCTGCGTGGCAACTTTGCTCACCAGCCGTGATAAAATGAACAGAAAAGGGCTCTGATTGTTTTATCGTTATAACAACCTGTTGCATTCGTGGTAGCTACAATTCACTGAAACTGCTGTAAGCAGACCTACTCAAGCACTTTTACAATTATTTTTCAGATTTAATTAGTCCGAGTAAAGGTCAAGTAAAATAACCTATTTTATGTGTATTTTTGAAATATTCATTTTATAATACAGAAAAAATGGAATTGTAAGTAAATGTATTATTTTGTATTTTCTACTTCTGTTTTTTGAACATTAAAAATGAAATGTATAAATTAAAACTTGAAGAAAATAACGTGTCTACATAACAAACATACTTATATTTTCAACTTCGCAAATACGAATATTTTCAAGCATAATATTTTCTCCGTTTAAGTGGATAAAATGAAAACATCATAAGTACAGTATCTATCTAGTCATTACATTCGTCTGTATTTGCAAAGTATTAGCGTGATATGCGGTTTCGTGCAGCACTAACGAAGGTGTCATTTTGAATGCATAATACGTTCAATAAACATCGAAAACAGCTTCAAGTACCCCGCAAAGAGGTGTACCGTAAACGTGACAAAACTGCTGCTTCGACTCGTCCTTTATCCAAGCACACCAGGAGGAATAATTTTCGCTCGAAAAAGCTGAGTCGTGAAGCGTTTACATTTTGATCCCAAGCGTCGAAACTACGGAAAGACTCGGTTTTAAAGATATAAACATGACAATTACGTGTCAAGAGTACATAGTCAAAGTACCTATTTTGAGCGCGAGGACGTGAGATTATACGATCGTCCGGGAAACTAATAGAATGGCCCTAATGATGGTCTATATAACGGTCCTTTTACTGCCCTATTACTCGACTCTAATGAAAAATTTATTCTATCGAAACTTTTTTATATGAAATCGTGGGATTTAAAAATTCGTTCACTTTTTCTTGCTATGACTTTTGTTTGATCAGTTTCTAAACGAGTCAATCAAAGTTGAAATAAAAGTTTATTGTGCGTAAAAAATGCGTACTGAAGATCAAGATAACTTCCTATCGAAAATAATAATATATAGCTTGATGAAAATGAGCTCTGATGATGTAGCATTTGTTCATAATGATTAAATAACCAAATCCACGGGTTTGCAAAAACCGGCTAACATCGGTTAATTTCGAGGCCTGATGAAGCAAAGTATCCCCTGCGGTGGATCAAAAAATTAATGCCATAGAAATACAGTTATGAAGTTAATGTGCTACTGTCAGTGTTATGGTATCAAACATGCTATGTAGTAGGCGTGATAAGCATACGTTGTACTCAGTTTCCTAGAGAGGAAGATATTTCCCTGTCACAATCGGTAAAAAAAGTAGTGATTTCGAATCACGCGCATCACGACAGTGAATTATTATAGTTTAGCTGAAGAACGGCAACCGCTACAAACGCGCCACCTTGCGCATCTCAACTTCCTCGCGTTCTTTCTACTTTTTTGCCACACGCTAGTACTTCCTTCCTTCATTCGCCACATCTTTACCAAAATGTTCTTTTTTCTTGATTTTTGATAACGCTTAATATTTCCTTTCTCCTAAAAAACATAATTAATGAATAGTGAAACGCGTTTTATATGACAATAGTTTATATTAATAAATATTATATGATGCTGATTTTTCTAATGATAAAGTCTAAATTACCATTACATCTCATCTTGTACAATGTGACCTGGAATGGCCTGAAAAAGAAATCGAAGATTAAGTCTAGGCAAGGCTATTAGCATTTTTATCAGAAACTATAAGTTTGAGTTCCACGAACGTCTTCGCTACCTGAGTCTTCCCGCTGAATTAATAAGTCTATGGCTTACGTTTGCATCTGGGTAAGCGCGCACTAATTGCGTCACGCCTATCTGTCCTAACTGAGTCTACGTAAGGATCCGCGTAATATCAAGAGACTGTCGTTACGGAAACTGATAGCAATAACGATTCAAAACTATGTTATTAAACCTTCAAGTACATAACTTTAAAGCGTCTGTCTAGATGGTTGTATATATACAAACGAGGATGAAAATATGATTACGAGTAACATACGACCTATGCAAAGGAAATAATGCTGCAAAACGCAAGAACAAGATTTACAAACTTGTCGTTGCTTGATTAGTGGAGAAAATCCTATCTTGATACAAGACGTTTTTCAAATTATACAATTATGACAATACATAAATATGCAAAATTGACATAATTCAATGAAAAGTGAATTAATCAAACAAAATGAATGCTTGGTTGCGTAAAAAATGTAATTGATAATTTTCTATATTAAAAATGTCTGAATGTTGATGCATCATTTTTGGAAGAAACTAAACAAAGCAAAATTTCAATTTTCATGTCACTTAAGGGTATAATAATAATAATAAAAAAAAGAGCAAATTGTAAATAAAAAAGGTTGCAATATAAAAATTGGACATACGTATCAAGCATAAGGTCACCAAATGCGACAATAATCGGGTTCCACTTTTTGCAATAAGCAGCGGTAGTTGAGAAAATACATTATGACTAAGTTACGAAGATCCGCTCAGCCCGTGGGAATCGGAATGACGTCCTGAGGCGATCTCCGCCTTCGATTCGCGAGTACCGCTTTTTTGCCAATTACTCGCGATAATGTAATATCCATCGCATACGAGACTCGGCAGTATCAACCGAACTGGGTTGAACTGAATATGGAGTATCAGGAAGTGCCGCAGGAGGAATAATCTGTAGCGCGATTAATTCACAGTTCAACAGGTCGTCTTTTAAAACGTCGCGCAAATAATCTCCGTTGTAACTATTTGGATAACATTTTTGTTCTGCAACATATAGAATATAATTAGCAAAAATGTACATATATCGCTGATCATTTGATAAATAAAAAATATTAGCGATTATAATATCACGAATGAAAATAAAATCACGAATGACATTATAATGTCAAGCATTTAAAATAACTAAAATACAATGCTGATAAAAATGTTACTTCAATTTCATGGAGTAAAAAAGTAATCGATTAACAAATTCTGCATATGAAATTTTAGTAACCAGCGATCATGTGTCATCGTTATAAATTGGCGAAGGCTTTTGTTCGATCGGGTGAAGCTGGGGCTGTTACGCTTATCGCTTGAGGAACACACGCTTATGAAAACTGGCAACATGTAAGCTTATATAACATCATTACAGCGCCTCTAACCTTTGATGTAATATCGAAGTTTAAATGCAGCGTTGGCGTTTGAAATGTTAGTGACATGAAAAAAGCTTAGTTATGTGAATGAGCAATGAAAAAAATACTGACGATGAGAAATGTTGTTACTAAATGCTTTATAAATTAGTCGTCAACGAGACGAAGCTGAGCCTCGAGAGGTTACGCTGATGCGGGACATTTTGGGATATTTCAGTATGCGCGACCTCGGTGTTGGTATTTAGCGGGAAAAAAGATGCCAATAAACGTGACTAATTGGCCACCAAATACCATCATTCGAGCGATAATCTTTTGTAACACTGCTAACTCCTGAAACTCACATTCCGCGCATCGGCTCAATTGCATCATAATCAGTACTCCTTAAAGAGCGATCGTGATACGCCACAACATAGGAATAAGGTTCCCTCTAACAACAGCCGTTTACATTATTTTGATAGATGATTGTTTTCTGACGACAAACCGCGAGGTGTTCATAAATAGCTGGGCTCGGCCATGTTTCTTCGATTGCCGTTTCGTGTGCACAAGGCACGCTGCTCCAATGAGATTCCAAGACAATGAGAGAAATGAAAAGTTCAGATAATAGTACTCAATAAGTATCGTACGAGGAAAAGATGTATTTTGTCGACGAAATCCATCGTGGAATTAGGAAATCAAATTATCAACCGATGTATCAGCTATTTTTGTTTACTCGTTATTTTTGATTTCGTGGAGAAATTTTGTACGAAGATTGTTCGCAGATAAATTTAATGATCATTAAATTTTATTGTTGCTGAAGGTAAAAGTGAATTTTAGTTGTCGAGTGAGGAAATTCTGCTTTCAAAGTTTACTTATTGTTTTATGTGGCAAATTTCTAATGAAAAGATTTAACCTGATAAAAAGATACAAAATTATTACCAGTGATATATTAAAATATTTCTTAATTGGGAAAAATGTTGTACTGCATCAGTATGACATATTCGAACAATTTTTTATTATGTAACTTTTTTCAATAACTTTTATAACTAATCGTGAAATATTTTGATTACCATATTTGAATAATCTAATGATTTAACGTTAAGATTCATTAGCATTAATCCACGACCTTTTAGAACTATGAAATTGTAAATATTTTGTAATGCGTGGAGAATTAATTTTTATATAAAACAGCAGCCTCGCAATTATATCTATCAAAAAATTTTATTATAACAATAAATCTAGAAATAAATAATAAAATTCAAAATTATTAATATAAATTCATAATTGACCAAATATTTGAAACTTATATTTAAAAATTATAAAGTGCGTCCTGCAAAACTTTGAGTATTTGTTTCTATCAAAAAACTATATATCTGAGTATGTTGTATTCTTATTTTATCAAATATAATAGATTTCCCATTGAAGAATGAAAAAATTGTATCGTCTATCATCGCCAGTCTTATAATCAGAAACGGGATGCTTCGCCAACATTCTATGACCACGCTGCATTCAATAAAATGATAATCCGTATACTTATGCGTATGGTCATAAATCCGCGAAGTCTGCACATAAACATACGTAAGATATGCGTAAACGAGTATAATCGCACAAGCGAGTCGCCTAAGCTACAGAGATAACACAAATAAGAAAGAGAAAAAGAAATATGAAAGGCGACAAGCTTGATGTTGGAACTATGTCGTTTTGACAATTGATCAATTATTTTTAGCACGGGACAACAATGTGTTCAGCGTGGTTACGATCACACGTCTACAATTATGGATGTTTGTTTAGCCCAGTGATTAGTATTCTAAGGCGCGAGGGAGCACCACTTGTACCAAGCTTGTACGGTTGGAATACGTGAACGCGTGAGCGGCCTGCCAGTGCGTAAGATGCGTGCATCGCCAGCGCAATTCATGTCGTCCTAAAGGTCGACGTTACGGCTTATGTAATTGCCTCTCCATTTGCGAATTCACGTAAAAGTTCTGCACTCGCCTCAGGCTTATTTTGTAGGTTACTTGAACGCGAGAAAGAAAGGGTTTAGTTTTCATAATAACCTTTCAATTGTTCTCACATTCTGACATCTGAAAATTAAGTATATTTTAATTTAGATGTAATATCTGTTTTTTGATCCTCTAGTGACTTTGAGTATCTCTATTTTATAGGTGAATTATTTACTTTAGGGTCTTACTTCTAGAGTTTATTAAATCTTAAAAGTCAATTAATAGTTTACAAGATCATATTAAAAAATATAATCATGTTAACATATCAATTGTATTTATAAATCTTTATAAATATTATACAGTTAATTCGCAAATATTATATTAAAATATAAATATGAGCATAAGCGCTACTAAAGTTGTATTATAAAATGAGTATAAATTTTAAATTCAGCGTTGACAAATACCTGAGAAATATGTGTTCTTGTGATTTCTGCCATTTAATTAAACGCAAAACACCTCTTGGCATGAACAGTAGTAGCTGGTTTCAACAAAGGGATGTTTTAATGTCCAACATGTTTGTGTTGTAAACGATCTCAGGATCAGCAGAACCGTTTGCGAACTAGCGAAGCTATATATATAAGATACTGGATCACCTTCATTTTATGTAGTTATCAAAAAAGAAGAAAAAACAAATATGCTTGAGATTACTATCGCAGTTTGCAGAGTATACAGCGGGGTGTCGTCGGGGAATCTCGCAAAGGCAACTCCGGTGGCGTTGATCGGACGATCATGGTCGACGGACCAGATCACGGCTCATAATTTGAAAGTCCATAAGTCTGCGGAGAGCTCGACAGGATTCCTAGACAACGAAGTGCTTGGAATTCCAGAAGCCGAGACCTTTATCGCTATTTTGTTTTCAAAATCATGCACACTCGTTTGCCTTAACTCGGCCATAAGTAAAACCGGCATTATCGAGCTGATTAATAATTTTTATAGATCGGAAATATATTTTTTTTCTATCTCAAGAATCGAGATCAACGTAAGATACATAATTTCCATTTTTCATAGGTTTCTGAACTTTACGATTCTAATTATGAAACCTGAATGCGAGAAATTATTTTGGACTAATATGAAAACAAAACGATGATAGAAAATTTATTCAAATGAATTTATTAGCGAGCCATAAAATAGATAATAAAAATACTTAATATCTAAATATTCACGAAAGTCAAAGAAAATAATTTAAAACATGAATCAATTAGCGAATTAAATTTGCAGTCCTTTAATTCTTCGTGACTTAGCGGCGCGACTGTTTCTAAGTGTCTGTTCGCTTGAAATCAAAATTGATGAGTGAATTTAATGAGAAAAATTAATAATAGATACGTAATTTATTACAGATGCAAAGTGATATATAATTTTAACTGCATCGATGAGACTGTCGCGCTATTTTGTATTAAACATTCTTTTCGAATGACCAGGACAGTTTTGGATCGTCTAGGTCGTCAGAGACAGCGACCCCGTTGCCAAAGACTTTGATATTGATCTCGGTAAAAATAAACCACAACCACCACCAAAATCCGTTGTCTCGCGCCGCAGCTTATAGCTTGTTATATGCTATTAACGCTCTATTTTATCAAGTTATCTTGTCGTCTAGGGGGTGTATTTCAGTTGCAAGCGTTATCCGATTTACCCAGCCAACAATGTATTTCGCAGGGTCGCTGAACTTTCAAGCATTCTCGTAAAATGAAAACCAAATGTTTCAATCCACGCATTTGTAATTAATTAACGTGACTTAGTTCAATTAAAAATAAGTAAAATGCACTTAAGGAAGAAATTGTCTCTAATAGTTTTAGAACATTTCCACTGAATTAATAATTTGCTTGAAAGCTGTAATCCTTTATTTCACAGAAGTAAGTACAAGGCTTATCGTTATTGGTATTAAAAAGTAAATCTTTATAATAATGTTGCTTTGATTAAATGAGAATTATTTAATTAAATGTGACTCGTTAAGAATAAATCAATTCATTGAGTAGAGGTAAAAAAATAACTAAGCAAATTATGTATATTGATTTACTTTTTGAGGACTTGAAATGTTAGTGAGTTTTATAACATAACTAAAGCATAAAAGCTAGTATTCTCAGAAAAAGGGTCGTTGTCGAAAGAAATGAAATTTTGATTCGTAGCGCGTACCTGAATCTGATCATTAATTAAAGACAATAAAAATTCCTTACTTAACGACCCTATGTGAATACACCTTTTCGTTTGACCTTTGCAATCATTCACATTCTGTGTTTCTCCGATTCCGACTAGAACGGAAACGCATAGCTAAACGTATTTCTCGTCTGTTTGTAAAGGCAATAACGGATTCGAGATCCGTAGAACGTGGCTGTTCGCTGCTGAATTCATAATCTTCTAAAAATATTTGCTCATTGTGTTGTTCGAAGTTAGTCTCACAGGACGTTGACGCTTGTCTCTGAAATAAAGGATTGTATGATTAGAAAGTTTTGATTCCTCTTAACAGCTTTTATACTGTTAATGAAACTTACATCATCGTTTATATAGATCGCTTGTTTAAATCGATTAGATAGCTTTTGTTTGGTCGAGTTGCAAAGCTCCAACAGAAGTGATCCGAAAAATGTCGTACTTGTGCTTACGAAACACACTTAAAACCTCTATGTTGTCCACGCTCTCGCTGCGGGATACTTTCGTTAATATTCATGCTACATTACTTCCTGTTACGTACTTCATGATACACTTATAGACGCTGATACATCGTGTATTTGTGTATGAAACTCGTCCTGCTGAGACGATTGCGCGGTGACTTGCTCGATTGCATCTCAACACCCGAATAGCTCGTGACCAGTCGTGAGAAGACTTATGAATTGAAGATTACGAAAGTTCACGCATGATTTGTGTCAAAGCAATCATCTCGGATATTTAATTTATAGCATCGTATATTTTATATACGTTTTTCTCGATTTGAAAATCCAATTAAAGACCAGAATAAATTTAATTGTAGTGACACAAATATTTTATTGAGTGTGATATTTATGGTACTTACAAATATTAACGCAAGATTAATGATTTTAAAATACTAAATGTAATATAGAATTGGCAATAAATAAAGATTAAAGTTAATAACCGTATTAGCATGTAAACACATGATCGATGTTATTGCTTTGTTTCGATGTATAAGATAATCTCAACGCCATCTCTTTATGAGAACCTTAACTCAGAAAAAATTTACCAACAGCAGATACTGAATAATATTTTGGAATTTATTCTTATTCTAATACAGTATTCATAATATTTATTGTAGAATCTATTAAGTTACATAACAAATTCAATTTTATATTAAAAATCAACAAAAAGATGAATTTATTTATTTATTTAGACATAGTTATAAAAGTTTGTAATAAATAAAATTAGCCGTGGTTTGAAACGAAAATTACCTTATCAACATATGGTATAATATAATAATGAAAAATTAAAACAAAATATTGTTACTTTAGTTATAAAAAATTCTTTTCTTATAAAAATTTAAAAAAGAGACATTTTATTATTAGAACCAAATAAATCTTTATCATCTGATTTTCCGAAAAAGTTGTTTGACTGCATGTTACTGTATAACGACTTTTTAGCTTCTGAAAAAATAAGTTTTATTTTAGTACTTAAAAGTAGAAAATTTGTTATTAATGACATATTAATTATTTACTAATATTTCTTTTTAATGGTATATTCACAATTAATATTGATTACCTTTTTGTGAATCTTTTATTTGAAGATTAGTGTCGTTTTTTAAATTGTCATCTTTGAAATCAAGTTTACTATCCATACTGCTTGGAGGTG
>JABFQD010003597.1:0-12956 GCA_022817045.1 Psix sp. ZL-2020 | reverse complement strand
TTAAACACATACAATATATATTTTATATATTTAAAATATTGTGATATATATTTTGCATGTATAAAATGTATTACAAATATATTTTGAAATATATTTTTGTCCATGTGGGATTGCTTGATTATTATTATGCCACTACCCTGCCTCGCTATATCATCGTCATGCCATAACCATATGTTAATCATGTCATAGTAATGTTAAAGTCACGCTATTCATATCCCATGCTTATTTCGCTTTATTTAAATTCGTGTTTAACTAAGATTGTTTGATTTTTCTCAATATCATTAAAAAAAGTACGAAAATGCAACACGGTTTATGATTAGTTATAACTTTGCCATTTTTTATTAAAATCCAAACATTTCTTTTAATTTGTTCAGAAAATGATAAATTTTGATAATCCATTACAAAAAATATAAATTCTGAGGTCAATATTTTTCTGTGTACATATGGTACATGAGGTACACTAAGTTTACCCATTTTATCATAATTTTTTTCATAACATGAAAAGAGACATAGAAAGGAGATTTTAAATTTTAATTTTGTTGAAAAAATAACGGTTTTCAATAATAATTACAGAAGATACGGTGGACTGAAAAATGAAAAAAATTGACCAAATTAAGGTTTTTTTTGTTTGTTTTGACCAGTATATAATATCAAATGGAATTGTTGATATAAGCTCAAAAGCTCTAATTTCTTACTTTTGTGAATAGATCAAGTGATAGTACAACTATTCCAAAACCTTGAATTTTCATTGGAATATTACATCTTATTTGGATTATAAGTAATATGGAAATTAATTTTTTAGGTAAAATCATCCAATTCGATTCATATCTATGTAATGAAAGTAATTAGAATGCTAGAACAACTTATTCAAAGAAAATAATATAAATAATGCAGCAGATTACATAGCGAATTTAATTTTATTAGTTTCGTCAATTATTGTGTCTCCTACAGAGTGAATAATACCAAATATAAACGTTATTCCGATGCAAATGTTAAACACGATTATTATTACTATAATATTTTGAATATTTTGTATCTAAAATAAACTTAATATTTAGATCTTAAAAAATTTTTTTTTCAATTATCTTTGTCTCTTACAATTATAATACTCAATGCCATTGTAAAAACAAATACAGCTGTACCAAGTAAAAGCACCAATCGATAACAGTTGTTCATTCTATTACAACACCTTAAAATTTAAAATAGTCGAATTAATTTCATGAAAATAATATTATATTATACAAACCGTTTATAAATTTACGATATCAAATTTTTAAATTCTATAACACAATATCGTAGACTTTTTTGATCATCATTTTTATAAGGAACAGTTCCTACACTTCTCAAAATATCTCTGAAATAGTTACATTTTATATTTACAGTTTTTCATTTATTATAAATATGTACTCCCAAAAAAATGTTTTCTCACTTTATAATGAATTTGTAAACATGAAAATAGCCTGTTAGTATAGTAATTAAACAAATAAAACTGCTAAATGTGACAGCTGCAATCGATAAACTTAATGAAGTCACTGTATAATGAAGAGGAATTGATAAATTGGTTTCAACTAAAATAACATTTTTAATACAATATTTCATAAATAATAAGCGTTTATGACAAAAAATAATTGTGAACAATAGTGGTATAAATCCGTCAATTGTTACAGCTGCATATATTGCGTCTAAAACAAAATAATATTATAATTATAATTTTTTTAAAATAATCGATATTCTTATATTTTAATACGTTGAGATCAGTTGGATATCCGTTTCAACCGATATACATATATACGAATTCCGAAACAACTTTTTCATCGATTGATCAGAACAGTGCACCTGTCTGAAAACAGGCCTTTGTGCGCTCTTCAAGCTTGCTCGGAAATTTTTCCTTTTTCTATTGACTAAATATTTTCACAAGATAATATTGTAAGAAAAGTATTCTTAAATATAAATAAATGGCGTTATGTGTCAAATGAATTATCATCTGTCAGCTATATTAATGTTACCATATAATAAGGACAAAATAAGTAACCTGTTGCAAAGTAACTTATTCTTTGTTATCGATTTGAAAATACGTGTATATGTGCAATAATTACGATACAATGTTCCATTTAAATTATAAAAGTATACGAGGAAGGTACGTAAAGAAGTGGGAAAAGATATTTCAAAGTAATTAATATACTGAAGAACTTCAGATAAAATTATTAAAAAATTAAGAAATTGAGATAAAATAGGTCAAATTAAGGTGGATAAGCATCCACTTCAAAACAAAAAAATTAATATAATTACAAACCGTTACTCTTAAGGGATGTTCAATAAGTCATTGAACCGATGTAAAAGAACCTTTTAACTAAAGAAATGCTAATCAGATACTTGATAGGTAACACGCAGATTAGCAATAAGACTATCAAAATTAGTTAAAAACAATTGCATTTTAGACCCGAAATCATCAAATTTATTTGTGATAATCAACAATAAATTTTCATCTGCGTTTCAAAAGAAGTAATATCTTCGCCCTATTTTTGGATTTTCAAAAAGCTTTTGACTTAATAAATCATGATTTACTTTGGCAAAAGCTCTACTCATTAGGTGTTAGCCCGAAATTTATAAGACTGATGAAATATATGTATAATCTCGCATTGTTTCATATTAAAATAGTTCGTCAACTTTCTAAGAATATTGCGCTAACCGAAGGCGTCCTTCAGGTCGAAACATTAGGTCCATTGATCTCTGTACTCTTCATCTCTGACTTTGAATTGTTCTTTCGGAACAGGAATCTAGTCAGTTTAAACATCGATGGACTACACGATTTGTTATTGCCTCTGTATGCAGATGATGCTGTCGCATTAGCAAGCTCCCCGGTAAAGATGCATAAACTGTTGTTGGCAAATTGAATAAACTGTTTATCAATGCAAAGAAATCTCAAATAGTAAATTTTAGAAGAGATGGGAGCAAATATCAATCGAAATTTACGCGCGGCGGGAATGTAATTAGTGTTGTAGATGAATATGAATATCTGGGTGTTAAGTTTAACAGTTCCTCCCTGAGTCTGCATGCAACTAAATACGCAATTGGTAAGGCTCGTATGGCCATTTTTGCTGTCTTGAAAATTATATTCGATTGCAGCAGTGATTCGTGGGATTGTAAGAGGAAGCTTTTCGACAGCATGGTTAGCTCAACACTGTTATATGCGGCCCACATGTGGGGACTCCGGTACCTAGATAATCTAGAAATTATTCAATCAATCAATATTAAGCATTTATTATCTCTACCACCGTGTGTATCAAACGCTGGATTGAGAGCGAAACTTGGTCTTGACAAGATCTCTCTCAGGATCTTTCAATGAAAATTTAAAATTTTTAATTTAATTTAATTTTAATGTTTCAAAACATTAAAAAATTTGTTAATATTTTGAAATAATTCGAACCTGGTATATTCAATTTCATTTTTCGTCCTATCTTGTATTGCGACGGTTCTCTTAAGTCGCTATTATAAATGATATTATCATTAAAATCTACTGTATTTATCATTATTTTTTCAAACATGTAATCTCGTCATCCGTATGCAGGACCGCCATCGGAACGCAGACAAATTATTCTTAGCTTTGGTAATTATAAGCCTTAATTTATTTTGAAGGTATAAAGTCATTTTGAGGCAATATCTAATGTGCAATCGGTTTATTTATTGTTTATGAAAAGTCTAGTTATCGGGACAGAGAGGACCCATTTCAATGCGAGAATCAAGGACGTTTTCATTAATTAAATTGGACTTCAATGTTTAGTGGCGATTTTCCTCAAAGAAATATTCAAAGAAAATCAATTAAGTGAGCAGGGGCACGTAAAACGGCATGAATCGCGCGACACTTATTAACGATGAATCTGACGAACGTCCCAACACCTCTGCCACCGATAGAGATAGTCCAGACAAACCAGACCTGCAACCCTATACTCACATAGGTTATCGGTACCAAAGAACGAGTGATTTCGTTTGTGAGCAGAACCTTGAAGAAGCAAAAATGCAATTACAGCATTACCGAGCGCGAATGCTTGATGGTAATCTAGGCAATACAGAAGTTCTGCTACTTCTTGGAGGGTTACCGTTTTAAAATAGTTACCGATCGAAGTAGTCGAATGAAAGTAATATGAAAAAACTACTACTACAAAAATAGTAGTACTAGTAAATCAAATAGTAATAATTAAGTAATTCCATATTAATAAATTCGAGAAAAAATTTTTTATCTTGTTTTTTATTCGCTCGTGCTTTTCCCGATTTAGCTGTCGTCATAACGTCGGTGATCTGACGCCCAAAAAAATCGTTTTCCCATCTAACACTCAAGTAACCGGTGACCGGCAGAGGTTTTTGCTACGTCAGCCGCTGCTCGTTACAAAGTATGTCAAGGAAAAGTACAATACTCACGTTTTGTAGTTATAAAACTGTTAATTCATTTTGTACTTTCGAGTTTCAATAACTAATTTGATATTAAAATCGATCTTACAACCTAATTGTTTTTTAATTATTATTAAAAAGGATGACTATATTGGTTGTATAAACTAAAGCGTTAGTTGCTGCAAATTAACAAAGTAAAGAACCAATGACAAAAACGCGGCCAAACATGTTGGTACCAGCGTTGCGCTACTCGCTGTTACGACTCACCGATAATATGAAAAAATTGATTGCTTTTCATGTAAGTATGGTTTGTATCTGTTCACGAAAGATTTGTAAACTTCATCAAATATGCTTTAATCACATTTTTTTAAATAAACTTTTACTTATGCGAAACTTTTTTTTTAACTTGTTTTATTTAAGATTTTATATGAACATTTTCGGCTTTTCTCTAAATAATAAGAATACTTATTGGATAGGATTTCGGAATAAAATTAATAGCCAACAATTTTTTTTGTATAAAAAATCGAATTTTATTTATCTTAGCGTCTTATGATCACAAATATATTACATATGAATTATACTTTATATATTATTATATATTATTATATAACTTAAAATAAACTGTCCTTAAAGCATCATAATGAGAGTATAAGGAATGAAGTAAATAAAGCTATCATTTAAACCAAATCGGTACATGCCCACAAAGATCAAAAATACTGTATAGTATACTCAGAGCATATTAATATAAAAGAAATGATACAAACATTTTAATTTCATTATGTATGTCTTCAAAGGTAAATTTTGTTTCACGTACATTAATATTAATAATCTCATTTCTTATTTTCCTTGCCCTCACCTATCCATTAGTTATTTTGTTTCTTTACTTCTAATCTATTTTTTAAATTTTTATCTGCACATTCAGCTATTTTTTGTATCACTTTCCGTTGCTCTAAAAAGGCCTTTTTCCGTTTCTCTTTTTTTCTTTTATTTTGCTTTATTTCTTCTTGTTTCTAAACATATGAAGCTTTCTAAACATATGTTTCTGTGGAAATTTTTCGTTTCTTTAGCAATTCTTCTTTATTATAGCTAAGCTCTTTTTCTTCTCTTATTCTTGTTGAAGCATTGAAGGTGAAATGTAAATTTTCGATTGTTGCTTTACTTACTTTTTTTATGCGAAATAATCTACAAAAACTGGAACCGATGAAATACATTGTAATTTCTGAACAACACTGAGTGAAAAAGATGATGATTTATGAACAAATTCTGATAGGTAGGATTTATCTTACATTTTCATTCTCTTTTTGGCTATGTATACATTATCAATCATGTTTACACTAATTTCATTATTATTTGCAATGATTGGGTAATGTCCAAAAAATATTATAAGACTTGATTTTAACATATTTATCGTCAATTTCTACATATTAATATAGTGGCTAAGAGTTCGAAGATATTTTAGGACAGATTTGGCATCGACAAGATCTTGTCAAGTATTAACAACGTTGTATATCCGTTCTTCAATTTGGAATAAAATTTTTGGAATTTTCTTTCTTCTGCTCTTCTTGGAGTTCTACAAAGAACTGGACATTAAATTGGATGAACAATCCCACAATTAATACCAATATCCTGAATTAATTAATTAATTAAACACTACGAATGCAGTTTTCTAAATTTTAACTGTAATTTTCAATAGATCTCTGTAAAGTTTTCTCATTATTATTATTAACTGTTAATTGTTAGTTGCTGCAAGAGATTAATGATTTTTCAACACATTAGCCTTTAGAGGTCAATTTCTTCCAAATCTGAAATCATTAAATGTTTTTCTCAAAATTGCAACCAAATTGTAGGCTTTTCAAAATATTCCTGTAATTTCACATGAATTTATTTATTGTAAATTTGTAGACTTCATGAAAGTTTCACATTGTTTGTAATATGCAGTTTTAAAGAACATGACGGCAAATAGGCCTTGTATTCTGAAAACGTTGTATTCATTTCAATTTCATAGAGACAAACGTCATACACCTCTGCTTAACTGAGTTTTTTGAATTGTTCAGTTTTCGATTAGTCTAGGTATTTGATCAGAGTAGACCAACTACGTCTGTCCCGTCGCGTATCTGTACGTGTATATTTTATTTTTTAATTAACGATAGCGTTAAGCTATTGTAATTTTGCGTTACTAACAATGGTTATTTTCAATGTTAAATTTGTTAAAATTGTAAAAGTGCGTAAATTGTTCTTTTTCTCACAACGTGATGTCCTGACCCTCGTGATTTTTAGGAACACTTTTCCTTGCTGACACAATGTTCTTATTTAACGCAATAGAACTGAAGAACGTTATATGAAATGACTGTATAAGTATAAAGAATAAAGGATACACAAGTAACGAAGTTATGTGTATATTATAGACGATACAAAATCTAACAGCTTTTATTAAATTTATTTATTAAAATAAAAGCTTTTATTATTTATTTATGACTACAATGTTTCCTAATAATCCGCGTAGAAAAATATTGTCTGGATGCAGTCTGGAAGTGATCTGGAAAGAGTCTGACACCGAAGACTGTCGTAAAGCTGGTAAATGTCCCAGTTCCAGACAATAATTTTGACTGGAACGAGTTCTGGCAGCCTAAATTAGAAAATTGAACTCCTTGTAAAATTATTTTACAAGGAGTTCAATAGTCTGGTGATTAGGACTTCGGATATACGCTCGAGAAGCACGAGTTCGACACTCGTTTGTCATAATTTATAGTTTTGTTTAAACGGTAAATTAGTGTTAGTGTTGCCAGTATGATCTCTCAGTTTAAAATTAATACGGGTATTTATTTTTTGATTGGAATGATAAATATTAAAAATAAAAGTAGGGATAACGTCAGGTGAAAATTGTTTGCCAGACTTTTTTCAAACTAAAAAAGATATGGCATTATCTGGCAAAACTCTAGCATATTGTGTAATGTAGATTTTTCTATGTTAGACCTCTTTCAATCTCGCAGATTATATTCAGAAATTTCCTAGATTATAGATTGACCTGGTATTAGTCTCGGAAAAATACTTTTCAAATTACAGATGTATTTCGCACGCATATCCATACTCATTCCTTACTCGTTCCAGCCTAAATTAGTATCTGGAACTGGGACATTTACTAGGTTTACACCAGTCTTCGGTGCCAGATCCTTTCCAGATCACTTCCAGACCTCATTCAGACGATATTTTACAACAATTAATTAAACCGGGTTGTTAACGGTAGGTTTTGTATGATGATAGAAATGTTTGAATTATTCTTCAAACATCCCATCTGTAGCTTAACCATTTTTTAAAACATTGAAAAAATGAACTGGTAGAAGTATATTGTACTAAACAAGGACGTGTCCTTTGCCAAGCAAGAATAAATAAAGAAAGCACATTCGCCATAAGTACTCATAAGGAAAATTATTGGAGTGATTTTTCCTCGCTTCCTACTCATTTAACCAATTAAGGAGCTAGTAGTTTTTCTGATTTATATAAAAACAGCAAAGCAGAATGGAGAACTGAAAATCGAAACATTATCTTAATTAGTGAAACAAAAAAGTTTATTATTATTTTACCTGCACCGTGAAGATCCCAATCTCATAAACATTAGAAATATTTTTTTAGTTTAAAATTGTACATTGACTTTAAAAGTATTTCGAAAATATTTAAAATGTTTATATGAAGTCAAACACCATATGTGATTGATGCTCATGTCATCAGGTTGTCTTACAGAAATTTCAGGATGCCAACCAAATCTTTCTGCATACTTCCAATAGTGTTATACCATATACTATATTATATATATTTAAAACATGCGTAGCTAAAATTGTTTTCGCTCAGCTAAAAAGACAAATTTTTTGTCACACTGTATTATTAAACACGTTCTGTTCAATGTGTCATTGTAAAATAACCCGAAAAATTCTAAATCCTTTGGCCGCACATCTAACAGAAATATTTGACTTAAAACTGTATCAACATCACTTTTGGAATTACAATTTTCCAAACGCTTCTAGCTTGAACATTTACTTTTGGCGGCATCTATAATCCACAAAAAAATCATCTATTAGCACGGGGAAAATTGATTATATCATCTCTAAACTATATTGTGCGTAAAACAGTTTATTATAGTCGTTATAATTTGTATATAAAATTATCAAAAATTGTACTGTTTACATTTTCATTTGCTAGTATTTGTTTTTTTGATTGTTTTCATCAAATATTTATGATACAGGATAAATTAAAATTACCATTCTTCAATATTTCATTAATATTCGGACATACAAATGTAATTGCCACTTACTTTTTTTGATGATCACTGACTTAAAAATCATAAATATTGCGACAACAAAACTGCAATTTACTTTAAGTGACTCACGATATAAGTAACTTTTAAAATCATCATGGCTCGTGAAACTAACATGGGATTTACTGTAAATTACTTATTCAAAAATATGTTTAGGTTATGCATCAAAACTAATGTGGCTGTGAAATATATATTTTATAACATGTGCATACAAATTGTGTTGCTTATAGCTAAATTTCAGGAATGAAAACACATTTTTATTCCCTCGGAATGAGAAAATGGCATCGTGGAAGAAAAAATGGTGGTCTTAGAAGTACATTTCGGCCTTGGAAATAAAAACATGTTTCATAACATAAAAATAATTGCACCTCAGGCTGCCATTAGCAGCTCTCGGTTTCGTCTTGTATGGTAACTTGTCCTGAGAATAATCACTTGTTTATCTCCCTTGTAATGTAACATTCTATTCATGTTTAAGTATAATATGAAATTAAAGTGAAATAGTACATTAAACAACGATGGAAAAACGAGTTTTAGCTTGGCAGCCCAAAAGACTGCTGACCTCTAATTCGTTTTTGCAGAGTCGTGTGAAATAGTTAAAGTAACGAGAAAAAAAAGTATGTTGGTAGCCTTTCGCGCTCCCAACATATATTGTTTTTGAGTGGCATAAAATTACATTTCTAACATCATGAATTCATAAACCATTGAACTGGTAATATTTATAAATACCTAATATTATAATTATGATTTCTTTTTTCTCTATTCATTGAACATAAAAATAACGAATTAATTAAAAAATTAATAAGCATCAAAATTTACATAATTTGATTAAAACATAGATGACTCATAAGAGTTACAAACTGTTATTACCTACATGTCTTCTATACTTCAACGGCATAGAACAAGAGGGTCGCACATACTGTATAATAAATGTGTCCACACATATATCGAAACACTTATGTTTGGTGATCAGTAATGAATAATTATAATGTATTTTGATCAATAAGTTCAATGAAAATTCTTGCCAAAAACATAATTTTCAAAATATTAAAATTGTTATTACTAATTGTAAACATGCTTTGCATGTTATAGATGACGCCTGTGAAACCTCAAACAGCTTAATTGTTTGTTGTTTACCGCTGCACATATACAAAATTAAAACGTTATAAATTTTCATGAAATAAAGCTGAAGCAATGTTATATCAAACCAGTTAATCAAAAAAAAGAACAACTTTTTGCAACCAATTTATGATAGCAATGAAATCGTTTTATGGTTTTAGGGAACCACTCTAACGTTTATGATGGGTAAACGAAAAAACAAAATTCTAAATGACACTATTCAAGACGAAAATTATGGATGACTTCTACATTTTTCACAAAATGTCAGTCTTTATACCAAAATTTCGAGAAATCCTTAAATTCTCAAATTGCAGACAAATTTTCTTATGCACAATCAATTAGCTGTTGGTTTTATTATAAGCAAGTACATTGCGTAACTGGTGTTACTTGATCCGCGGAACTGCCAAAATTAGCTGATCGAGGCGAAAGCTGATTTTGGCGAATGACGATAACCTGGCCGAGATTCAGCGCCGTGACGGTCCGATTCGAACAACTTGACCGTTTTCGCCGCGTTTCCCCGTCGTTTCGTCGCTCCCTCGTCCCCCTTTTCGCTATGTTTTTGCTTTTTCGCGTCTCTTTTACAACCCCAATAGCCCTTAGTTTGTCCTTAATTGCCCATATTGTCTGTACTTGCCGCGGGCAAGTACAGACAATTGCACCGCAATCAAAGGAAGTAGAGTGCAAATTACGCCACCGCCGAACGCCAACGACCGCCACTGTTCGTCGTCAGTTTTCTGGCCTCACAAGTGGCCTGGTACCACCCAAATAACTTCGTTCGATAATCTGTAACGTCCCTAATATTGTAAGTCTATTTTTTTATTTATTTTGTCTGTCCAGAGTCGTAAAAACCTGCGCTTAAATTGTCTGTTTGATATTATTATTTTGTTCCAGCTCTCAAGCAGTTCAGTATTAAAATAGTTTCAGTGTTGCAATAGAATTGAAAATCAGTTTTTTAAATGAGAGCGAATTACTAATAAGGACGATGTCCAATGTTATAACTGCTGAAGAATTGGACATGTTGCAAAATATTGTCATGTAGAATTTCGATGTGCCCCCAAGGCAGCATTAACTAGTCTAGTTAGTCAAAAAAAAATCGAAATAAAACGTTTTACGCGAGCTGTAATGTTTACGGTCATCACGCTTCGTATAAAGGATATCAAAAAAGAAAAGAAACACAAGACAAATCAAATATGGAATATAGAAAAATCAGCAAAAAAACAAAAAAAAATTACAAAAGATTGATAATTACATGAATCCCACGAAATCATACGCAAATGCAGCTTAAGATGATCCTATCACAAGACCGGAATATTATCATCACGCCTCTTTATGCACAGAATCGTTGAATCAGGATTTAGCATGGGATAAAATATTGAATAACCTCAATAATGACATTGAAAATTAATTATTAAATCATCTAAACGAAATTAAAAAGATCGCAACGGAAATGAAAAATGCAATTATAAAAACGCAGAAAATATTCGAATAATTTACAATCACGTGTTTAATAATGCAGATAAATAATCAAAAAAATTTTAATATAGTCAGAGATTTAAAAATAGTATCTAGTAATACAAGTTCAATAGTTTCTCATACAAGACGCCTGAGTCTGATTTCAGTGTTGAATGAGCATAACCTGGATATTGCTTTTTTGAACGGAACAAAGGTTAATTTTAAATATAAACGATTGTTCAAAAAATATAATGTGATTAAAATGATAGTTATAATGCAAAACAAGGAGGAGAGATTTCAATTAAAGATTTTAATCGAAAAGAATATTGATTTTGTTATGACAGAATTAAAAAACACAGGTTCATTACAAATTATAGAAAATACCGTAAGCAAACTAAAATTGAGCAATAGCAGGAATCTGTATATAATTTGTGTGTATGCAGCCAGCTACACTAGAAGCCACTTCGCAACAGACATGAATTTCATAATCCAAAACCTCAAGCTAAAAGACCCGATGAACAGTTATATTTCAGCAGGTGACCTAAACATTAATCATACATCCTATTGTAATAAAAATAATAATCCTAGGGGCATGTATTCGTTTGACTGGATTGAAAAAAATATTAATTATAGATTACCATATTTTAGTTCAGACTCTCCCTCGTTTTCATCAGGCCAATCATATTTGGACATGATATCTGAATAACACATAACAGAATTGAAATAGTAAATTTGTCTTATATATTATAAGGTACCTACAAACCTACATACTTGTGATCACTTGGGTCTCTTGATGGTATTCCAATTTGATACAGAAGATCTGATGAGTGAAAGAGTTCCCAAAAAGCAAAAAATTAAATTATCCAGAAAGCAATAATAAAATATATCCCAGAATATAAAAGCACTAACAATATGAAAAAATATC
The DNA here is from genome assembly GCA_022817045.1 of Psix sp. ZL-2020. NCBI lineage: Eukaryota > Metazoa > Arthropoda > Insecta > Hymenoptera > Scelionidae > Psix > Psix sp. ZL-2020. The sequence goes on along the minus strand of JABFQD010003597.1, from coordinate 768 downwards.
TAACATGGAAAATAAAAAACTACATAGAATTAAAAGCCGTTTATTGAATAATGGAGTCAAATTTGTTATTTGACTCCATAAATTACAGAAACTATATAAAAATATTTGGAAATCTGGAATAACGTCCTTAAAATTCATTATAAAAACAATTAACGTACAAATAAAGTCAGAATTTGCAAAAACAATTGGTAAATACTAGAAAGAAAAAATTTAAATAATATCCTTGAGCAGTAAAAATCATGTTCCAAATCCGAACAGTATTTTTAGGCACAAAGGGATAGCGTCATTAAACTGTTTGAAAGTTTAATGACGCTTAAGTGACGTTAAGTGACTGTTCAAATTTACAATTTTGCTTTAGATTCAGTCATTCCATACTTCATGCTGTGGGAAAGCTAATTTCGAATATAACAGTAGCTCTCAACAGAAATGAGTTTACAAAAGCATGCCTTATTAACGTTAAAAAGACATTCGACACCGTCTGGTTAGATGGGTTGTTCTTTAAATTATTGTAAAAGCATTGCTCTTCCGTTCTGAAAAAAATTTTGTGGAGTATGCATCAAGAAAGGAGTTTTTACATTACCGACAGATTGCGGAATTCTTTCTCAACTCATATGCTGAAAAACGACTACAGAAGGAAATAGTTAATGCGCCATTAATCTTCAATGTATATGTAAGCGACATACTGCGTCTTTTTGACTTAAATAAAACGGGCTCTAATAATATGAAACGAATTCATTATGCAAATGAATTAATCTAATTTTGAATAAT
>JABFQD010003596.1:0-12958 GCA_022817045.1 Psix sp. ZL-2020 | reverse complement strand
TTTATTTATTTATCATAAAATATTTGTATCCGCTACAATTAAAAATATATATTTAAACTCTTTTTTTTTCAGGCTAAAAAAACATCTGATCTAATTCCTACATTTCATGGTGATATATACAAGCGTAAAAATACTGTAAATTTAACAAATAATTTTTTAATGAAAAGGTTTCTAAATAATGTAAAATACATTTCTTTATCGCAGATGAAAAATGAAATACTTTGTTCACTTCATACAAAATTGGAATTAAAAATCTGTGGATTTCTAGTATTAAATGCAACGATGTTCCGTGAAGTAAGTTATATTTATTTTGCTAAACATACTTTCATTGTTAATTTATAAGTAGTTCTTTTAATTTTATAATTAATTTTAAAGATAATCCAGACTATCGTAATGTATGAAATTTTCGTGATTCAAATAGACAGTGGCAATATTGATCATAAGTAAAAAAAGTATATGTGACCTATATGAGTATTTCGATCTTCATAAAATTCGTTAAAAGGTAATTTTTTGAAATAAATTAAAAACATTTTAAAAAATACATTTTTTATTTTTCACAATATTTGTGATAAATTTTGTGCTTTTACAGGAAAGAGTTACAGAAGACTAATAATCAGTTAAGATTCCAGTTTGCTTTTAGACAGCTAAGAGTTTCGCAGAAACTTACTTAATTGAAGTATTTACAAGAAGGTGATATAACCTTCAACGTAATTTAATTGGAAAAAGGCTAATGATAATTTAACCCTCGCATGAAATAAGTAATGTGACTATTAAAACTAGAATTTACGGACTCGAAATAGTCTTTTTAACCTTTATACAACGAACATTTTATAATGAATGTATAACATTGCATGATTGTAAATATGTAATTCTGTTTTACAATCATGTTTTTATTGTAAGTGGCTTTTCAATTTAACTATAATATTTATAATAATCAAATAAATTATTCACTGAAAACAATCAATGAACGAATTGAGTTCTTATTATACAAAATATATAAATCGTGATAAATAATCAAATAAAATGCAAAAGTGATGAGAAATAATTTATCTTTTAGGCAGATATTGAATGAACTATATTAAAAAATAATAGCAGTAGATGCCATTCATTCGATAATCGTTTTTAAGGTATCGAAAATCAAACGACTTATTAAATATTTATTTCTATCTGCAAAACTAAAACACATGATTGATTTATTAAAATAAAATTAAAAAATGTATAATAAGAACTGTTTATCCAATACTATTAGCAGGTAATGCGTTAAGTTGTTCAAGCAGAGTTTCTCGCTCGCGCAAGCAGCTCCAAGCTTTTTCTTGGTCCTTCCTCGACAGCGGAATTTTGCCCTGCTTTGAGATCAAAACTTTATTATAGTGCTCAACAACTTCCTTATCTATTGTTGCGATCTTTCTTTTTAATGCTTGTCTTTTGCTTTCTTCTTGAGCCAAATGTAATAATTTCTTGAGCTGGGTAACGTTATGACTAGATAACGCAGTCAATTCCTGTTGACACCTCTTTATTTCCGCTAAAATTTCATCATCTTCTTGATTTTTCTTCTGTGTATCAGCATCGAGAATTCCCTGAAAAAAAAGATAAGGATATAACAATGTTAATGACTGATATGTTCGATGATAAGTATACTTTCTAAGGGGAAAATGTTTCAAGTTTATCAAATCTTCAATGATATTCAATGATGTAAACTTATTTTAAAACAAACTCAGTTTACACAAACGGCAACATCTGATTAGATTTGACTAAGGTAGTTAGGCCATTTATAGATATTGCATTAGTTATAAATAGTCTTTAAATTAAAACTAGAATAAAAGTACATTTTATTTATTTTCATTAATTCTGTATTAAACTATTTTTAACAAATTCAAACTTGACGTATAACGAAAATGGACAACAAACATTTATTTTGAAAATTTTAATTTATGCATAAAAAAAGGATTTTAGTTTATATTTAATTTGATAAAGATTTTTAGTATGAGATATCAATTTACATTTTTTTACTGAGTAATAATATTACTAATTTTTTTCCTTTTCGCATTTGAATTAAATTTTATTCAAATGTACTTTTATTATAGAAGATTATTCATATTTTTTGTTGGTTGTGAATATACGTGATCTTGGCAATTTTTCTATACATCATAAATCATGCACTATTTATTTCACGATTTTATTTCCACGATTTTTTAGAAATGGATGAAATTTCAACTTATAAATTGTCTTGACTTAAATTATCATATATAATTTTTTGAACATTTGATAAAATTGTAAAAAATATAATAAAAATATTGCTTCTCATTAGTTTATGATACATTTTTTCATATAAATATATATTTTTTAATTATAACAATAAAAAAGTAAATATAATAAAATGGACATTTAATCTAACTAATATATAAAATGCATAAAATATATTGAATAATATATTGATTTGTTTTTCTTCAGAAATAGTGATGTGTCCCGTAATTAAATTACTATTTATGCATTATTATATTTTTAGTCCGCCATTTAGAATTTCAAAAATCTGAATTTAGATCCATTAACAGCAACACAAAATACCCTTGAATATTGAGTTCCAATGAAAAAATTAATTTTTTTAATTTCTGATCTATCATATTAAATTTAAAAAAAAATAATCAAGATTTCTCATCAGCAACCTAAGATACACCCTAACGATTTCAGTTTCATAATTATATCAGTTTTTAGGCTCTTTATTATATATCAGCACAATACACTATGACGTACTGCAATCTCACGATTGCGGGAACAATTGATCTAAATCGCATCGAAAGATTTTTCAAAATGAGAAAATAAACACGAACAATGTCAAAATAAAGAAATTTTATTTCTTTATTTCTTTCAAATTTTGATTTTAATCAAAAATGCATATAAATGTATAAAATTTTACCAAAACTGAGTTGTGTTAACTAAAAAACTATTTTGTATTGATTAATACATTAACTAAACAAGAAAAAAAGTTTGAAAATTCGAGCTGAGAAATGTGTTAGCATAATATATTTCGGTATTCGTCACTGTTTTTCTTTTCATTTTTCTGCTTATCTTGGCGCCGACGAATTACCTTTTGTCTTAATCAATGTATTTAGACAATGAAAGTATCATGAAAAACATTTCTCGAACAGATGATAAATAAAATCTATTGTTAAACATGTTAAACACTAACTTTATTTAATAAAAAGAACTACAAGGAAGAATGAGACCTCAAATGAAACAGTTAAAGGGAATATCAAATAGAAGAAGAAGCAATTACACATTTTATACATAGTTTCCTCTTCTATCTGGTCTTTCAACGAGTTTTACTCTTTTGATAATTATTGGCATTTAGAATAAAGAAGACTGACTTTTATCACTGGAAATTAAAAAATACAAATATTTTTACAATTATAACAAATGTAGGATGAAGTAAAAAGAATTTAAATATTGCAGTAGAAAAAACTGTTTTTTAAGAATTTTATATTTTATTATGTAAATATAACCGAACTGTGTTTTAGCTTTGTGATTCTTTAAAGTAATTTGTTGTTCGTTCTATGCAAATAATGTTGCAATTTTTATTGGTATATGACTTTCTTTATTATTTGCTTATTGTAAATATCAAAGTTTAGTGGGATATTTTATTTTAGCATTTGACAATTTACCAAGTTGAAAAATAAAGTTTAATTTGTCTTGTTATAAATTAAGTGAACATTTTATATTTTTATTAAGACATCATTTATGTAATAATTTGTTTGGAATGCACGTTTATTCAAAACAAATGGATTTGATAAATACTAGAATTAATACTAGATGAGTTTAAATAGGAAAAACTAACTTTCAAATTTGATAGAATTTCGCTGTACTTGTATCTTTAAGTTTATTATATAGTAAATATATTTGTTCAGACATAATTGGATCTAATCAAATTAATTTTTTTATAGCCGGCTTATCATTTTCATCTAATATATTGTACTATGATTCATTGCAATGAAAATCTAATCTGATGAAAATAAGTTTGATCTGATTAAACATAATTGGAGTTCGTTAAGTTTACCAAAAATTCATCTGATTAGACCTGCTAAGGTTGATTAGAATTAATTTTTAGAAAGAATAATGTACCTTTATGGGATGTATGAAATCGTATCAGATTTAATTCCTATCTAATTCTTTCGTTAGCTAAGATGAATATAATTGTTTACCCAAGTTGACTCTAACATCCATTAAGTGAAATATTTGGCTTGATACTCAGACTCCTAAGTCAAGATATTTCATCATTAATGACGAGATATCTCGAGATATTTACAATATGTTATTTTTAACAGGATTGATAGCTTTCATGTGATTTATATGAAATTAATTAGTTATGATACTTTAATTGATTAATTTATATGTGTGTAAATACATTTTGCCATTTGTAGGAACTAATTAAATCTTGTTTTGTTTATGACGTTTCGAAATGTTTATAATTTCCTCATCAGATATGTATAAAAGTTACCATTATAATTAATATAAACTTAATTACAAAAATATTAATAATGTATTCAACATAATATATTTTTAAATTAAGTTTTTTATCGGTTCGGTTGGTTCATATCATGTTTTTTGTATATAGTATTAGATATATACATTTTATACATGATTAATTTATAATAATAATAATAATAATAATAATAAAAAATAAGTTATATTTAAGTATGGTTTATATGGTATTAAAATATATTATTATATACCTAATATATGATAATAAATATTATATAATAAATTATCAAAAAGAAACAAGATAATGTTACCATAATTATAAAATAGTGCTTTGTATAATGCCATGTTTTAAGAAATATTACACAATCCCTGATTATATTTAACAGAAATATAAATTACATACTGCAAGTTATAATATATCTCGCCATTCATTATAAGATATCTTGTCTTAGGGATTTCTGTATCGAATACTATGAATTTGTTTGTATCTCGTCTTAGAGATTTTTAAGTTGATTTGATTATTGGATTAACTTATCAGCATTTGCTAAGGGTTAAATCCATTGATATTATATTGATTCAATTAGATTTAATTAAACATTCAACTGCCTTATTCAATGATGTAATTCTTTTTCATAAATACAATTTTGATCAGATCCACTGATTTCACATTTAATTAAGTTCGAATACAGCTATAGGCACAATGATATTCAATCGAATTTGAAATTTTTTTAGATATAAAAATATTTAATGATAGATCATCTTCACCAGATTGACTTAAAATGGTATTTTTTCCTATGATATCTAAAAGGTGAATTATAATATTGCATTAGCAGTTCTTTTAAACTACCTGTTCTACAAGCTCCTTATGCATCCTCATTTCCAGGTTCATCGAGTTTTGTATGGTTAAATCACGAAGCACTGGAGGATCTCCGTCCCTAAACATTTTATTTTCTGCATTGTTGTTAGCGATATATACGTTTTCCTCAAGAAGAGCTGAAACAAGTCTTTGCGTAAGAGGTCCGGCCATGTCATTGCCTTTTTTGTCGCCTTTAGCAAGCAGCATAGCCACATCTGACCTGGCCTTCTTTTTTTCTTTGTTCGGGTTACTTGCTTCCTCTTCTTGCAACAGATCATTGTGCGCCCAAATAGTGCTATAATGTCTGCCTAGCGGTGGAATTTTCTTGAACTCAGAAATGTCACTGTGCGTGGAAATAAGTTCCTCTAACAATTTTATATCATCTGGCATAATATCTGTGCAGTAGGGATCGACGGAGGCCCAAAATTTATTAAGTGTCTCGTTCATTGGCAAATTGAGCATTGGCACCTCAGACTTCGATCCTTCAATGCGCGTTGGTTCATGCGGATTTGGCACTACCTGGTTACCTGAACTACGAACCGTACGCTGCTTTAGCAACTTCGCTGAGTGCGGCGATTGTGTTTTAACTTCCCTATATTTTGGCTTCTCTTCACGTACGCGTTTGTCCATCAGCGAGATGCCTTTGCCACTTTTGGAACGCCGTTCACGTCGTTCATCGCCAGAACCCAGGTTTGCAATTTCTTCTTGGAGAATACGACTGCGAACTACTACCGACGATAACAAAGTTTCCAACTCAAGCTGCAGAATATCTAGATCCTCCATGCCAATGCCTTCTTCTGCACTACGTTGCAGAATCATCGTGTAGCGAGGAAGGTGCTTCGCATTGTCAGCGATACGCAACACTGGTAGAGATGTGGTAGACGAATCCTCGGCTTCTGGACTCGCACTCTCAGCGCTCACCTGAGCATTGCTCGTTTTGCCACCCTCGCGAAACTTCTTTGAAGTCTGCTTACCTTTACCAGACATTTTGTCTAGCCTATTCAGCTGATATGAAAAAAAAAAGATAAATTAATAACAAATATTTTGATGTAATGGAAAATATATTATCTTATATTAATTTATGTAGCAATACATGTTTAATCTTTCATATTAAGATATAATTCTTAAAATCAATATTACCTATATGTTAGAAATATAAAAAATGCATTATAAAAAAAATATATATATTGGGAACAATATATGATGTCAGTATAATTTCATGTTGATTATATTAAATTTGTATTTTATATATTCATATGTTTTCTATATGTTATTTTTGTCTTTATATTTCAATGTCAATACATACATATTATTTTTAAACATTTTATTATATATTATTAATGTAATAAATTATATAACAGAAATATATAGATATTACATTCATGTAAGTTATGTTTTATTTTTATTTCAAAAATCTTCATTTTGAATCAATTTTATCAATTTATCAATCAAATTTAAACAAAGCTGATATATTATTAAACTCGTATTTTCAAACTAATCATTACGCAGTTTTATTTATTTTAACAGTACATAAGAAGAAAATAAACAAAAAACAATGAAACAATATAATAGGCGAATAAAATTTTTAATCGCATTTGAAATAAAAAAAATTTGATAATAATGATTAACATATTCTATTTAATTATTACAAGAATTTGTATATAAACAAAATTTTAACCCAATAGTTTCAATATTTCCTAATAATTTTTAATATTACCATAAAATTGATTAATTTACATTGCATTTAAACTAATTTTTTATTTAAACGAATTAGTTTATTTAGATTTAAAAAAACTAACCTCAAAGATACTGTCAAAACACTTGCTCCGATCTTAACGATAACCTTGATTTTAAAGGCAAACAGAAAATCCGATAACTATGCCATCTTGATACAAATCAACGATCAACTTCAATTTGCCTTTGGCGTGTCCGTATTTTCTATCAGCTGTTTATTCAAACTAAATAAAGCTCTGTAAAAGTATCTCATCCCTTAACTAACCTCCCAAATGAAAACGACCGCTTGTCAAATCTGTCAGAGAATAACCACAAACGCGCTTACTGACCCGATCTAGTCTCCCTGAATTTTGCTCACTTTATTTAGAACAAGCTGCTGAAATAGCTGAATCAGCTGCATAACGCCATGGGTAATTCCAACTTCATGTAAACAACCTTTGTCTATACCATACTGAACTCAATGAACAACTCAAATTCAATAACCAAATCTACTATATATTCTCCTTAGAGTCCATTGTATTATAATATATAGTATATCGAGTTTTCTCATATAACACCAATCATTCTAAGAGAAAAATCGTAATATTTTTATGTTTTTTTATAAAAATTCTAAGAATTTTCAAATAATTATAAATCAATAGAAATAATGATTTTTCATTGTCTTCTGTAGTATATTAAGTGTTCCAATTTCAGAAAGTCAAGTAATTGAAATGTCAACATGCTTTATCTCACTTTAATACAACATATCAGAGAGCGATGTAGTAATTTCTAAAACCTACGTTCAATAACTCTATTTCTTTCTAGTTACAACGAAAACAAGGATATCAATAGCATATCACTGAAGAGAATGACTGAAATTAGTGAAATTACATTTTTATAATTCACTTCACTTGTTTGTATACTTTGTATGAAGTTTTAGTCCAAGTTGAGAAAATTTGACATAACGTATGAAACTGTCGCGCAGATAAGTCAGTCAGAAAATAAGCAAGTAGGTTTGGAACATTTTATAATAGCTAAATTCAAGAAATTAAAATAATAAATAAGTGTATTTTTATTGTTTTATTGTAATTGTTGTATGAGTTAGCTACTTTTAGATATGACTCATTCCGGTCATGAGACTGTTATTTGTTTTTTGACACATTGATGTGTCGAAAGTATGCAATCGTCTTTTATTTAATATCATATTTTTGTTTATTACACCCATCTGATTGTTGAGTTTGCAGAGGTGTCGTTAGGTTAGGATCGGTGTAAAATTAGGCGTGTGTCACCGATTTCATACTGCCAGAAAGAATTAATCTATTAACGTAATATATATATAATAATTATCTTGTACAACACATTTTCAAAAAGAAAAACTGTTCAAATAACATTTAAAAGTAATTTTTATTTCAAGTATAATAAAATTAGTAAAAAAATTAATTGATTAATGTATTGTAGCATTGAAAATGTATTAGTTTTATGATTAATTTCATACATTATTTAATTAATATAACATGATTTAGTTTTTAGATAAAAATGGAGTGGTTGTTTGGAAAACGTGTTACTCCTGAGGAGATGCTCAGGAAAAACCAGAGAGCTTTGAATAAAGCTATGCGAGATTTGGATCGAGAAAGAATGCGGATGGAACAACAAGAAAAGAAAATTATAGCAGATATTAAAAAACTAGCTAAGGATAATCAAATGGTAATTCGAGTTAAATTAGTTTTTCTTGTAAATCGTTATTAAAATTATCTGGGTTTTTTGGAATTAATGTATTTATATATAAAATTTATCATTTCATCATTTTGACTTAATTATTATATTGAATATTCATTAATGACTGTTTTAGGATGCTGTTAAAATAATGGCCAAAGATTTGGTAAGGACTCGACGTTACGTGAAAAAGTTCATGTTAATGAAGGCAAATATTCAGGCTGTGTCTCTAAAAATTCAAACTTTACGCTCACAAAATACAATGGCCCAAGCTATGAAAGGAGTTACTCGAGCAATGCAAAGCATGAACAAGTTCGTTTATTTTATTTACTTTTTATAATTAATGTTATCATTGTGAAAGTATATTCATATAAATCAAGGCTGCAATGACTAATATGTTTAAAGTCATCAAAAGTTTTATAAAACATATCAACTAATTTGGAAATCGAAAAAGATTATTTATGATTTATCTAAATTTAATACTGCTGATTAGGTTTATACATTTTATTCTTTTTTGCATGTGTGATTGAGGACAAATTAAATAATTTTGGAAAATTTTTACTAGTATGGGAATATTTATTTTGAAATTATTATTTTACCCAATTTAAACATTTTTATGGCGAATTTCAGTTTATGAAAGAATATTGTAAATAATCAAAATAATTTAATTTCAGACAATTGAATCTTCCTCAAATTCAAAAAATTTTGCAAGAATTTGAAAAACAATCAGAAATTATGGATATGAAAGAAGAAATTATGAACGATGCTATTGATGATGCAATGGAAGATGAGGGAGATGAAGAAGAAAGGTATATTCATTTTTTATATAATAACATTAAAACAATTATAGTTTTACAGTGAAATTGTATTAAAGTTCATATTTTGAAACTCTTCAAATTTTAATTAAAAACTCAAAACATATTAGTTAAATTCCAATATGAATTCTATATTATACATTATAAAAAATTACGTTTTCGATATAACTTTACAATTTAAATGTATACAAATTCAATAATACTAAGTTAAAGCTTCATATTTTTAATATGAATATTAACATGTAATATTATTGTTTATGAAAAATGTATAATTGCAATTTCACAATTTATTTGTATTATTTTTAATGAATGATAAAATTGCTTGAACATAATTTATAATAACTAAGAAGCAGAATGTTTTATATTCTGTTTTGAGTTCTTAGTTAAACTTTAAATTTGAATGAGTTTCGCGAATTCAATTTTTTATCCAAATTATATTTATTTATTAAAAAATAAACGTTAATATTTATTTTCAGTGACGCTGTTGTTTCCCAAGTTCTCGATGAGTTGGGATTACAACTGACAGATCAGCTTTCTGGTTTACCACAAGCTTCTGGATCTTTGAGCGTAGCTGGTTCGAAACAACCAGTCGCTGCTGCAACAGGAGCAGGTGAAGACGGCGCTAATTTAGCAGATGCGGACGCTGATCTTCAAGCTCGACTAGAAAATTTGCGCCGAGAATAATTAGCTTAGCACATCTTGTATACAGCTTTTGTACAAAAAAAAACAGTTCATATACGTGTTCGATCTTATTGAAGATGAAAGTGCATTTTCATTTCGTCGAATTTTAAAAAAGTGATCTTGATTGAACAACACACAAAATTGAACAATGCTTACTACGAAGGTTTGCTGAAGATATTCAATTTTTCCAAATATTTGGCAGATAGTTTTTACGTTTTATATTAAGAAATGCTTTATAATTAAGTTTTATGCTTTTTCTAAGAGTCGCATCGTTAAGTAATGAAGTCTCAATTGTCAGACGTATTTTTGTAATTTAACTTAATTAATAATAAAGCACGTATTTTTATACGTCTCAGCGTCATGTCATATTTTCAATTCAGATTAATAGTTTTTCGTTTCAAAGTGTGTTTTATTATGAATTGAAAATCATTAAAATAGTAATTATTTTTAAGTTGTTGCAAAGTTATATAAATATGTAAATACGTTGAGTTATTCAGATGAATAATAAACAACATCAGTTTAAATTTGTTCTGTTCATTAATTCCAAAATGTCTGTTTCTTTATTTAAATATAAAATTTATAAGCAATTTTATCTGAGATCTTTATTGTAGGGTGTGTTTAATTTCATAAAACAAATATCGTTAAATATTTTTATTTTAGTTGGAGGAAAGAAATAAAGATACAAGTGACTTTCCGATGATTTTTATTAACAGAAATGAAGTTGAATAAAAAAATTGGCAGATCAATAGTCGCTTTATCGAGTATAACTACATTCAGTTTGAAGTATCTCTGGCGTCTACGACTAGTACAATGTATTTGGTGTAAAGTATCGATGCTCGCTTTAATAGTGCTAGAGTAAGAAACTACTATACATGTTATAGTTACTCCTGTCTTAGCATGTTATTAGTTGTTCGTAGTAATTTTTTTACGTTTTATATAAGAAGCTATAGGATTTTTCGTGAACATGAGTGAACGTATGACTTCCTTTAATCCTCGTTTACATCGTCGAACATTTCTATACGTATGCGTTTTATATATAATTTTTCATCAACCGCTTATTTATTATGTTTACACGAATCGCACATAACAATTGTAATATAGGCAAGATTATAAATTTGAATGTTGGTTTTTTTAATTTTTCATTTAGTTTTACGATTCTTTTTACTTTTTAGCGCTGTTTATAATATCGATTCTTGAATATGCTGAAACCTTGAGCGTGTCGCCGAATACTGAAGTAGTCATTTGAATGCGTAACTGCAATGCTATAACGTTGTTTCAGATATCTCGTGAATCGTTCATCGTACTTGCTCGTTTTAATTCTATTAAAAGTCCATGCGATGGATGTAAAAAGTTGAATTGCAGTTTACTTTAGGATGAATGCGTATTCGTATTCTACGAATAATTAATCTCTACGTGGTGACGGTTTACTGGCCGATTTCCCATTGATTTCTCAAGATCATAGATTAATATTATCATATAATTCTTCTTCGTTTAAATAGCTTACAAATAGAAAATAACTTTTTACACTGGTATCTAATAAATTTGTTTACATTTTTTAAAGAACTTCCGCGCGCAGTCGTTTGCTTTTGACGAACGTATTACGATTATGAGGTAGAAGGTGCTCGAAATGATATATTATTGATGAAAAAAAGTTATTTACAACGTTTAGTACACAATATAATCTTAGATCCAAAAATAAAGTCGAAAAATGGGTGCAAAAATACAGATATTTAAAAGATTTTAATTTATGGTGATACGTTCTGTTAAAAGCACCTTTTCTTTCTCTTATTTACTTTTTCTCTACTTAATTATTAAACTAAGAGTCGTTACAGTAATACATTATTTTAAGAGACGAATTAATATGCTTTCGATTAAATAATTCTAATTTGCTTTTGAAATTGAATATAAAAAAATGCAAAACAGGTTGACTTGTAGTCGGAATTCTCCGGCCTATAAGAGACGGCAACATTACACTGTCTTTGATTACCTTCTATATCGAGACCTAACAGCAACGATGATTACTATAATTTACATATTTATGGCGTGTGTACCCTGATTTACTTATCTTTACATATTGTGAAAAAACTAAGCTTTTCATTTCTTACTATAGACGCATTCACACTCACTCTCATTTCTCTTTATTCATTTTATAATAGAGCTTTTTCTTTTTATATCGTAATGATACGATGAGAAGATAGGATGAGTCAGAAGTCGAACAGCTACACTAACCGAATCAACTCGAACACTCGTTTTCTTACTAAATTCATTCGAATGCATTTATTTGGTTGAATTTTCACAACTTAAACCATATATTCTGTACAAATGAACACAACAAAATTATATTAGACACGTCAAATATCTTCCACTCCTAAATTGAACGAAAATGTTTCACTAATGCATCTAGTGAAAAATTACTTTAATCCCTTTGAAGCAAAAGATTTTTTTATGGATTCTTAGTAAATTCTTTTCAAGACGTTCTTGGGACGAATAAAAACCATAAAAAATGAATGCATAAACTTGGAAAATGTTAAAATTCAATTTATGATGTCATTTTCAGATAAGTATTTATAATTTCAAAGTGAATATATTTTATTCTACTTTAACACAAGAAATTTATACACAATATTAATAGACGTAAAAGTAATATTTATATTGAAAGAATTATTTAGTGAATAATTTAATATCAAAAAACATAGAGAATAAT
>JABFQD010003595.1:0-12958 GCA_022817045.1 Psix sp. ZL-2020 | reverse complement strand
TTTAAACTTATTGAATTTAAATTTAAAAAAACTTAATGTGACATTTAAGAAGAAATATAATTTTTTTTATATTTGATATATATGAATAGTTTTTGACTTATATCTTAAATTATTTATAGAAAATCATTTTAAAAAAATGATAAACATATTTTTAACGATAGATAATGCAGGTTACAGCATATTTCCGTAGATATTTATGAAATATTTATGTATAATAAATATTTCGTGACTTATATTGAACACTAAAATACTTAAACAAATCTAAAATGATATCTAATAAATAATTTTTAAGTTATTAAATGTTCAAAAATGTACACAATCATTTATAAATGCTTACCCATAATATAAATTTAATAAGATGTCATCAATATTTATTTCTCTTATAAATAATACTTATAAAAAAAATTATGTCGAAGTTTTATTGAATATAAATTATTGATTATTATATAATATATTATATAAGATATAATATAATTTATTGATATTATTTACAAATCATTTTTTTATTATTTTAATAATTTATTTCTGTTTTCTACGGCTCACAGGTAATCTTATAAAATATAAGTATGAAAACTAGTAAACCACACACACATATATATATAGTATCGAATAAAGTTTAAAGTTTCTTTAAAGTTTCTAATAATTCTCAAATTGTCGTATACATCGATCGCTTCGCGCCATTTCGAAAATCTAACAATGGTTTTGACGCTTAAAATAATTGGCTATCGGTACAGTCAAGTCCTAAAATATCCATTTTTATTTAATTGCAGATGTTTTAAGTTTTTATTTGTAATCTTTTCATGTTTTATATTTATTCAACAAATTGCTCGATTACTGTTTTTGAAATTTTTTTATTTTTATTTATAAATTATTATTAAAAATGAATGAAGACATCCATTTTTAGTACTATTTTAATATTTTTGAATACTGAACTGAACTTCAGTATTATCTTTGAAAGTGAACTTCAGAATCACTTTTACATTTTTAGTTAAACACACATAGTGTGTATCCGTTTGATTTTTTTTAATTAAACTCTTTTTAAATAACTTAAAAAAAGTTATTCCAAAAGAAATTCTGTGTATTTTGAGTTATTGATAATATTTTTTACAAATATACTTTTATCTGAAAATTAACTAAAAATATCTTCACATTTAAATAATTTCTTCATTGACAATTCCCTCGTGAAGTAATGATTAATTTATTAATAAATATTTAATATGCATTTTATAAAATACGTTTCTTATCTGTAACTCAATACGAATGAAATTTTGTTTAAATTGGTTCGTTAATAATGAATCAAAATACAGTAAATGTTGATTCTTATAACTGGAAAAACTAAGTTTATTTCTTAATAAATATTATCAGTGCAAAACAAAAATAAAACATATATGTAACATAAAAATAGTTGACAATTTGTATGGATATATCTCAAACAATGAAGCCACACATTTTTGTCAATAACAATTTATTATTAGCTTTTCTTTCATTACATAAGATGCAATAATTGATAAATACAGCATTTGTGTCTAATTTTTCAATTCAATTTTACTTAAATTAATAAAAATGTTCAAATGTCGAAAATAAATGTATTAAAATCACGTACGCAAATAATTTTGTGACATTAGATGCAAGGTTCTATTATTTATATTTAATAATATATATCGTAACAATAACTCAAATATTAGGATTCTACAAACAGTAATTAAAAAATGTTAATTTTTCAAAGATCTGAATTCTGAAGTTTGTTTAAGATTTAATGTAAACAATAATGATTTTTAAAACCGTTAATACTCAGTTGATAACTTTACAGCCGATAAAATTAATCATTATTGCGTCTTTTTATATGCATGCAATTATAATTCATAATCATTAATCATTTTTATATTAATTTTGATTTTTTGAATACACAGATAGTTTTATAATAAAATCGTCTAAAAATTAACATCCATATTTTAAAAGCTTGGATAACAACCACCACAATGACTAACTGTTTTACCATTTCTACAGTTACCTTGAAAGTTACCCTTACAATAATACTCAAATAAAGGATCTAAGAAAATTTTATTAATACATTTGATTACTCTAAAAACTAGCCATTAAGCAATGTGTCTACTAGTTCCCTTCTATATTGACTATTTCCTACTAATCTCTGCCAACAAACAACAATGCCAAAAAATACATCACTTTTCAATTACGAAAATGCCTCGCACACATACTAGTTCGGCGGGAAACCACAAGATTGAAAACGCCAATAAGGTTCAAGCGAGTTTCCATGTGGCGTGTTTGCGGAGGTGTCTATTGTGTAGGTGGCGCGCGGCAACGGCTCTGGTGTGTGACGGGACCGTGGTGACGGCGGTGTGCGTGCGTGACTCCGAGGGACGGCCGCAACGACGAGAAGTGCGATTGCTCGAGGAAGGCGTCACACCGGCGATGACGTCGCTTTGAGTAAATCTTGAGGCACGCGAAGCCGCAGTCCGAGGCGCCCCGACAGCTCGCGAGTGCTCCGTCTAGCGCGCCCTCTCTGTCTCTCTCAGACGAGTCGCGCTGCGCGCTCTCTCTCTCTCTTTCTCTGGCGTGAATCACGTTTGCCTTCAAAAGCGAGCCGCGCGCTCACATGTCTCCTTCTGTCAGTCTGGGTCGCGACCTCGGCGTCCTCCTCGTCGGTGGACGGCGCGTTTGCTAGCCAGCTGCGCTTCATCGTCGCGCTTCACGCCGCGCCAGCACCACAGATCAACACCTCCCAGACCAACACCAGCATCATGTCGGACGAGGAAGACAAACCCCCGGCGCCTCCGGTTCGCCTCACCTCCAACAGGTACCTTTGT
Source organism: Psix sp. ZL-2020 (assembly GCA_022817045.1). Classification (NCBI taxonomy): domain Eukaryota; kingdom Metazoa; phylum Arthropoda; class Insecta; order Hymenoptera; family Scelionidae; genus Psix; species Psix sp. ZL-2020. The sequence continues at coordinate 10,133 of JABFQD010003595.1, read as the reverse complement.
TGCTCCACTTCGTCGAGCGTCTGTCTCGTTCGTTTGTAGCACTTTTCCAGGCCAGCCGATCTTTGTCAGATTTTCGACGCATTATTCAAAACAGATCTGTTCTTCTGGTCTCAAACTTAAAGGCTTGTCGGATGTGACTTTTTTGAAAGCGAGGGATTAAGTTTGGAGGCTGCGGGAAGAGCCACTCTTAGTGTATATATGCAGAGGGTACATATTGAGTGTCGGAAAATATTTCACGCTGTGAAACGTTGACTTTGAATTCAATTTTATTTGCATCATTTTACAAGCGATTTCGGATCACCAACTGCATTATTTTGAATAAACATCGAACGATCCGTTGAACTTTTTTCATAGATATGATATTAAATCACTAAGTCTTGAGAAACACTTGTCGATAGTCATTTGTAAAGTTTCTTTCAACGTTCTTATTATATACTACAATTGATGATCGCTTTATTTCAGCCGAATGGTATATTAATATCTTTAACATTCAGTACGACTTTTATATTATTTGATAAAACTTAAATCAGCATTATATATAAATCCTTCATCGGTGATACAAACTTTATTCCTGTTACTTTCATCGATACTGCTACTTTAAAGCTCAAAATCAAGTTGAACAAAATATAAAAAGTACACCAATCGTTTCAAATAAATGACTTCTTATTAATATTATTTTTCAACGTATATATATGTTGTAATAATCCAACAGTGTAAAGAACACGTGAGCAACTTATTACATTGACATTAAGTGAAAGTTTATTCCATAAGAAACAATGTCATTTAATTGCTGCTCTATCGATTGGATTAGTTTGTCTTATCTTATTATTATTCTTTTGTTGATTTTGACACTTTTGTTTGCTCAACATATTCAAGACCATTGTACGCTTAACGCGAATAAATCTATCGCGAGTTATGATTCACGATTGACGCATTAATTCGATAGTGCTATCGCCGATTCACGATTCGCACATCTCGTCTGAATCGCGTTTTGGAGCGAGTTTTCTTTTTCGCTTCGTTGTCGAATTTCAATGTAACAAATGTACCGGTTGTCAAAGCGAGATTTCATATTTGTGTCTCTCTCTTGCAGGATCCGCGCGTGTAAAATGCATGGGGACCGGTGCTGAAAAAGGACAGCATTAAATATCTAATAAAACTGCTCGCACCTCAACCTAATACACTTTGCTTCCTAAACATATGATTGACAGAAATTCATTCAAGTCCTGACATGTCAAAGCGAAGATCGACGATGGATTCGTATCATACTTCACTCTAATTCATGGCACAGCCTTTTTCTTTTTTTATTCACTTCAAAGTAGAGAAATATGTTATATTGCAATATCAGATCATTTATTTTTAATGTGACATATTTTAAAGCATTAATTATAATTGAAAACACATTTTCAAATTGAATTTCAAACGTTAGAGATTTAAGAAGCTCTGCTTAATTTGTAGTAAATAAATATTTATGTATATACAAAAGTGAAAAGAGCAAAGTTGAAAGAGGAAGTGATTATAAAAAGAAGTAGGGTTTGACATATCACGTCTGCACTTCTAGTGCAATTCCGGCGAGTTTACGATGATGACTGATCAGGACATGTTTTGACAAGACGATGGAGTTTGTTGAATGTTCCTGACGGCACGTGTCAATAGGGGACTCGAAGTGAGGGTGATTTTTGGTCAGGTCCTAAGATGCAACAGAAAAAGCAATATCGATCCTCGCTTGTTTTAAAAGGTTTTGAGTGTTTCGGACAGAGTATGTGGAAAATTTAGATTACCGAGTTACGACTTTATCGTCCGTTTTGAAACGAGTTATTTACGAGCTGCTTACTTTTGAACTCCACCTTTAAGTAAATATCAGCTGAGTGATTTAAATCGCTCATAGAAAATACACTTTTCATGAGCTTTTATGGGATTTATTCCAACTTTTAATTGGACCTTAGTCGTGATTTAACTTATAAATCTTAATTTCCATGAATTCTATTCAGTCTGTGAAAAACGAACCAATCACTGTTCCGAAGGTTTCGCAAGATGACGAACAAGAAAGGCCCGGAAATTGAATGAAACACTTCTCCACTGTTTAAGATATTTTTATTGTGAAACGTGAGAAATTGAGATTTATATAACTGGACTTTCACATAAGAAAAAAGTAAGAATGCATTACTCACGAGCCACGTAATGTGTTGTTTAAACATCGTTGCATGCGTCACCGTGTTTTATTATTAATAAAAAATAAATCTTCCCTGGTATAAAATTGAAAATTAAAGAGCCAGTGAAGGAAAGAAATGTTCATTCAATTTCTCGTCATAGGCGCTGTCAATCAACAGGGATTGACATAAAAAATTGACAACAAAAACTGATCTCGCGCAACTACATACTCATGCGAAAGCTCGTCCAATATAGCCAGGCAATGAAAAAATGAAAAAGTCAATGAATGGCGCGCACCGTGATTGCTAATAGTAGTGAAAAAACGATAACAAAGAGTTCGCGCACGCGTCTCTTGTGTGATCATGCAATGTGCGTTCATTTTTTCACGCACGTGCCGATGCAAGAAGCTAGTTCGTGTATCGCCACTTGACGTCAATATCTTCCCCTGGAGCGATTTACGTTGGATCATGTTAATCTTGTGACGAAAAAATAGCCCTCAAAAAAGTCATTCATGGCTAAGCTGTACGCGACTTTCAAAGTTATTACGCTGTGCACTTTGTAAGTTCAAACAATAAACATTTAATTAAAAAACTTTGCTATGTTAGTAAGGTTAAATGTTTTTGTATTTTGGTTCGTCACGGAGTTGTGTCAATAATACATGTTTTTCTATTTTCAAGACGAACAACAACAAAATGTTAGTTGCGAGAGTTGTTTTTGGATTGCTTTGAAGATACATAGTTGAATTAAGTTCGAGCTGACCGGCGCGGCGCTTTCAAGAATGACTTCGTATTTTGAAAGTAACCCGCGGTAAAGAAACAGACGCGATTTGGTCGTTCACTTTTGGCAACGCGGAATGCGAGACCGGGGACTCTGGTACGCGGAGCTCTGCTGGATTTCTTATTATTTTCTTTATAATATGGATAGGCTCCTTCTCCCAAAAATAGAGGAAGAGGCACTAATTTAGCGGTTGCTAAAAATAAAATCTCACTGCTTCAGACTCTACTGCACAGGGTGGGAGTTTGTCCATGAAAAATTTGTCGCCACAGACAAAATTATTCACTACCAAACCAACGCCTCGATGCCAAATCAAAAAAATCTACCGTATGAATTTTCAAATCCGACAGTCAAAATTGTCATTGCGTTAAATTTTTGTCAACACCATCTGGTGGTAAATTAAAGTAGCGTACAAAAAAGTGTTTGTTTGATATTTGACTGATTGCTTTTTATTGGTTTCAGGGGTGAGACAACGCCTAATTTACCGGTGGACATGCGTCCGTTGCCTAAGGAACCAGACTCAGAGGAGCGTAAGAAAAAGACTCTGAAGAGCAAGATGAAGGTGAAGGAAAACAAGGACAAGCCTAACATCAGTTACCCAACGAATTTCGAGCATACGGTTCACGTGGGTTTCGATGCCGTGACCGGGGAATTCACGGTGTGTATTAGCCTTGGCTCGCCAAGTTGAACTATTGTTTAAGTGCACTCGCTTGCTGCTTTGCTGATACATACATTATGATACGAGTAGTCCAAATCAACCCACGAGTTCGAGCGTTACAATCCTTTCGTGCTCTCCTTTATTGATCACTGATGTTTCGACAGCCGGAGGCTAATGTTGTAAGCGCGACACATTTGTTGTCTCTCTTCTGCTCGAATGTACATGTTAACAAACGGGTGAATCGATTCTGAAGATATTCCAAAAGAGAATTCACATTATGTATCTGCAGAGACACTTATGTAAATTCGTTTCACTATCCCTAACAGAGATAAAACACAAAGCTCCATGTGTTTTTGGTATTTCATACATAAAAAAAACTATTCGTCATATATATGGCTATTTCACATTTCTGAACATCCATATATATTTATCAATACGGTCATATAGAGTTTTCAATGGCCCATAGAAATATTTATGAAACTGCATATGATTTTAATGTTAGATAAGTGAATATGTGCTAGTTCTTTTCAAGAGAATTCGGTACAAATCTCAGTAAAGAATATTGAAAAACATTTTTAAATTAAGACGTACTTGCTTTTTACATCTGTACGTTTTAGATAACCCTGTAATTGGAATTGAACAAGCTAATCATACACATAGATATAATACCACAGATGTAAAAATATCAATCACCACAGTTTCACTTATTTTCATATGTCGATTCATCTATGATACATTTTTATTGGAGTATTCATGTTGTGAATGAAAAGGACAAAGTTTGAATACATGAAAGAAATCGAGATGCACAAAAGCACTCTGCGTTTATCGTGACACTTCTGAACGACATTTTCTACGCACCAAAGTCGAGGAAGCTGGGGACAATTGGGCGACGATTTGACGTCACGTTTGTGGTGAAAATCGATGTGATTCAATTGTAAAGTCTGTCTGCGAGTAAGTATTCCTCGGGCACGAAAAGGGTTGTAAGGGCTAAAGTGGGTGATAAGATAACACGGGATCGACGTGATGAGATGAGTCAATAACAAACACATGTATAGATATTGTGGTACAGTAATTTGGTATTTTGTCTCGTGCTTTTTATAACTCTTATTTTTAATCACGTAAAAGACTAACTCGACACGTATTTCTTTCAAGCTGCCACTCAAAGTAAGTAAACTCAAGTGACCAGAGTTAGTTTGCCTGCAGTTCGTTCCTTTCTCATGTTTTTTGTGTCTACAGATTCCTTTACCTTTTAGATTTCAAATAACTCAGTTGACATTATGTTTTTGTTGCGATCCATAGAATTCATATTATGTAAATCATTCAACCCCCTCCCCATCCCTAGAGACGTTACAGAACCGTTGATTATAATTTCTGATTATCTTTCATTGTCTTTGGATTCTGTCTGTTCCTTCTGTATCTGAGTTCCATTCACATCGCAAACTGCTTCGTAGTTTAGTAACAACTTATGAGCTTGGTCAACGTTGCTTGAAACCTCATCATTTTTATCCAAAACTTTGTTAGCGCTGAGAAAACTTGAAGCGAGATGAGAGCCTTGATAAGCCGCAGTGCTTTGATACTCTATTCACACCGACACGATTTCGTGAAAATTCTCTCAGCGCGCCATTCATATCTGCACATTTTCTTCGGTTGACTATAGTTTCGTTGAATAGATACATAGTTGTTTCATTTGACATTCCAACTGCCTCGATGACAAAAAATGTCGTTGGATTTGACACCGAGATGAGCATACTCTTCTCGAGTACGTAACTGTCACATTTGAACACATTACCGTAGCTCTTGAGTTGTGTTAATGAGCATTAAGGATGACGGAAGAAGATGCTAATTTCTGAAATCATAAGAAATGTTAGATTGACAACCAAATATTTTGTCTCAGGGAATGCCGGAAGCATGGGCTCGATTATTGATGTCCAGCAACATCAGCAAACAAGAGCAGAAGAAGAATCCCCAAGCCGTTCTCGATGTTTTGAACTGGTACGACAACAGCAGCAAGGAGGCCAAGTATATGACAACGGCTAAGATGGTCGGCACGATTGGTAGGTTTTCTTCACGAGCCTTCATTTAAATTGGCATTTATGACTCTAATGATTAAAAGTTCATTTTTTTGTCGACACTTTTTCAAATGTTTTTAATCTTTTTGGAAACTTGATTGCCCAATAAACAGTGATATAATCATTTAATCTTTAGATAATTTTTATGGCACGATCGCCGCTATAGAACGAGCTACCAGTCCGCGAAGTGTAGGCATTGGCGTCAGCAATGTGCGGGGCCAGGCGATGTCCCAAGCGTCCGGAAGTTCACACTCGCAACATTCTTTGAGCAGGTGACTTGTTTTTTCAAATCTTTGCTTCTTATGATATGTCTTTATATAATTCCCACCTACATGCCATATCATAATTCATACATGTACCGTTTATGAAATTTTGGTATTTTTATTTTTTATTAATTGTGTCTTCATGTTTATTATATATATATATGGATATCATTCATGACTTATTTATGTACAATGCATGAATTTTTGTTTAGACAATCGAAAGCTCATTAAATGTTTTCGTTCAATCAAATTTCTTCACTTTGCAGAGTCAGTAGCAGTAGCCCGAGTAGCACACCGACAGATGCCTGTGCCACAAGTTCCGAACAAGAAGATGAACCACCAAGACCGCCCATTTCTACTAGGCCTGAACACACCAAGTCTATTGTAAGTTATACATTGTAAAGTAGTTTTTTGATAATAAGAAAAGACATACATTAATTTGAATATAGTATCTTGGAATGTATAATAATTACTTCTGTCTAATAGAATGTTATTTTTGAATCTATGTTTAGCTCTATATTGGATCATTAAAATTGAAAATTTGTATTAATTATTTGATAAGCAGTTAACTGGATATTGATAAAGCGGTTTTACTATTGGAAACTGGAACAGTTTTATCTAAATCGAAATATCGCTACGCGTTTCGGCAGACTTATTATTCGAATGCAATTATGACGCTACTCGATTTCTCCAATCAGACGAGCCAGCTTTACATCCATGAATAGTATATCCGGTTCGAGTACAGTGATTGCATTTAACATTAAAGGATTAGGCATTGAATTTCAATCATACGAGTGAATACATTTACAACATATAACTTATTATATTGCATCGTCGTCATATGCTGTCGCACTTACTAACCTGGCGATGACTTTTGATAACAATAAAACTGATTTCCATTTTTCTTTGGACCGATTCATGTATCGACAATAATAAACATCATTCTCGTTTTATTATTCACCTCAAGAAATCAACTAGAGTTAATTAAAGCGCAAAAGGATTACACATTCGCTTCGATATTTGAAAAACAAAGACCTTTTATAGAGTGTCTTAAAATTTAATTTTGATCAAAATTATATTCATTATATGCTGAATTTCAGTACACAAAGCCAATTAAGGAGGAGCCAGCGTCTCCGTTGCCAGCGTCGCTGGGTTCGCCACAACGGAACGGTACGCCTCAACCACAGCAGCCATCCCAGCTCGACCGGAACAAAAATCAGGCAACGCCGACGTCGACGATGACCGAGAACTCGCGACGGCAACCGAACGACAAGGAGCGTAAAAAGAAGATGTCTGACGACGAGATTCTTGAGAAGCTGCGAACGATCGTGAGCGTGGGCGATCCTAACCGCAAATACACAAAGATGGAGAAAATCGGCCAGGGTGCGTCTGGTACTGTGTACACGGCAATCGAGACCTCGACCGGAATGGAGGTTGCGATCAAGCAGATGAACCTTGCGCAACAGCCCAAAAAAGAGCTCATCATAAATGAAATTTTGGTGATGCGGGAAAATAAACACCAAAATGTGGTCAACTATTTGGACAGCTACCTGGTGGGCGAAGAACTCTGGGTAGTAATGGAGTACCTGCCTGGCGGTAGCCTCACAGACGTCGTTACTGAGACGTGTATGGACGAGGGTCAAATTGCCGCCGTCTGCCGGGAGGTCTTGCAGGCACTCGAGTTCCTGCATTGCAACCAGGTCATCCACAGGGATATAAAATCCGACAACATCTTGCTGGGACTTGATGGCGGAGTCAAACTCACAGATTTTGGCTTCTGCGCGCAAATATCACCTGAACAAAGCAAACGCACCACCATGGTCGGTACGCCGTACTGGATGGCTCCGGAAGTTGTCACGAGAAAGCAATATGGACCGAAGGTCACAACTTTTTTAAATCTTAAAATAATAATTTTGGAAAATTTCAATAACAATTCATCATTTTTGATGGGATTTTTAATAATCATAATTGAATATAATTACTTAATTTTAAACGTCTACTTTAAAAAACCAAATCATGAAGTAAAATTCTATGAATCGTTCTCATTCCATCTTTCAATATTTGATATTAAATACCACTCTTAATTTAAAATTCATTTTCATTATTAAAAGTGTGTCAATCAACAATGTTTTAAAAATATTGTTGTGCAGATTACGAAAGTAAAAGATTAAATACATATATTTATTTGTACATAGTTTATTTATTATTTAAAAATATAATAAATGATTTTATTTATTAAATGGTATTTTTAGTACTTTTATTTTTCAATTAAATCAACAATGAACAATCATAAAATTACTTTTAATTTGCACAAAATTAAGTATATCGCTTCAATTTATAGCAAAACAGCGATTAGCCATTTTGGCGAAGTCTGCTTAAAATAGAATTAAAATAATGTCGTAACTTAGGTTTGATCTTGTTTTTTCAAGATCGTATAATGAGTTTGAAGAGTGCCAAACAATTGTATAAACATAATTTTTCACTTGGATCATTGATACGAACAATTATAATAAATTATATCGATAAACTTCTGTTATACAAAATTAATTATAATAATACTGTTATTGTTCGCAGTATATAAATAGATTCAGTTATACTCATTTTATTTAGTTTTACTTTATACATAAATTAGTTCTGTTTGCTTGACTATAAGAATTTTTAAACTCAATTAAATTTAATTCAAAGAATATTCTCGCACACTCTTTTACATTATTAATACTTTGAAATTTTAATAATCAATTCTACTGTATTTTCTTCATTTAAATATTTCAAGCTTTTTGTCATGGAACTGGTTCCAGAATAAAATTTCTATTCACGTTTATTATCCCCGCTTACTATTTTTTAATAAATATGTATTCGAGTTAGATAAATTATGATTTTACTATTTTTATATGAAGTCAGAATGTTGAACGAAATAACATTTTCACAAATCATTCTATTTTAGAACACAGATAATTTTTATGTAACTATTAAAAAATCTTATTAATATTCAAATAGATTGCTGTGTTATTTTTTTATTGAATTACTTTATAAAATTTTATTTTTAAAATATATTCCAATAAATATAAAATGTATTTTATCTATTAATAAGTCTAAGACGTTTACCGATGGGATAATATTGATTTAAATGGAAATTAAGTTGTGTCAGATAACACGTAATTCATTTTATTTAAAGTAATTTACTTTAGAGCAAGTTAGGATAAATTTTGTCTTTAATTACAGTTGCTTATTAAGTATTAAATCCAAGATACGAAACACTAGTTTGTTGTAATTTTCTGAAAAATTAATTAGCTCAAATACAATTCGATTAGAGAAAAGGTCAATGTTTAGTACAATATCGGATGTTTTATAAATAGCGTACATGGGAATTCCAGATAACAGTGTAGATATTCGGAATATAAAAACGTACGAATGCATGAATATGAACGCTTGAAATGTTAAGTCGATACAACTTGCGTTATATAAAATTAAAGGCCTTTGAAAATGTAGATCAACGTGATGATGATGTTGCGTCGATCGTAGTTCCACATTCAATCTTTGCAACGTTATATGCGCTACAATTTTGTATTTAACTTTTATGTTTGAGCACGAGTAAAAATAGCAATTAATTCTCACGAAGTTTTATTAGAACAAACAGATTTTGTAAATTGAAAATTGCAAATGAAATTGAACAATGCAAATGTTTATTCAAAACCATAATTAATCTTTCGAATATTATTATTTTTAAAAATGTAAAAATCAACCGTTTCATTGTATTCATATGCAAATTCAATTAACGAAACTAAATTTATTATCGTTTTTATGATTATTATTGTTTGTATAATCTAATTTCTGGTTACATAAACCAACAGGTGGACATTTGGTCTTTGGGAATCATGGCAATAGAAATGATAGAAGGAGAGCCGCCCTACTTGAACGAGAATCCTCTAAGAGCTTTATATTTGATTGCCACAAACGGCAAGCCAGAGATCAAAGAGAAGGAGAAATTATCAGGCATCTTTCAAGACTTCCTTGATCAGTGTTTAGAAGTAGAAGTTGAAAAACGTTCTTCAGCTTCAGAATTACTCAAAGTTAGTATGAGCATTTTACAAATCAATCTAAACCCTAAAATTTCCGCCTTCTATAAAACGAAAATAATAATAACCATAACAATTATAGAATAAAAAATTGCTTTATTTCTCATACAGGGTATAACTTAAACTCAGCATGAATGATTAATTG
>JABFQD010003594.1:0-12961 GCA_022817045.1 Psix sp. ZL-2020 | reverse complement strand
TTTTCAAAATAGTATAAATTTTTATTAAATTTACGTATATCTAAAAAATGATTATAACGACAGTATTATTGACATAAAATATATTATTTATTAAGAATCTAAAGTTCATAGAGGAACTAAGTTCATAAGAGGAAGAAAGAACAGGATGTAGCTGAATTAAATTAAAAATAATAGATAATTATATATGAATTCAAGTTTATGACATGCATTTGAAAAAATGAAATTCTCAATCAATAAATTATTTCAATAATTATATTCTAAATTTTTTTCCTTATCCTGAAACACTTTAATATTGGAAATTTAACTTATATTCAAAACAATAATTTAAAATTAATACTTAATCCAACGCTTTTCATCAATAAGTATCGAAAATATATTCTAGACTGAACCAATATTAATTTTTTTATAAATTTTCAAGCGTTGGCGTCTGTAATGTGCCAGTACTAATTGCCATGCGTCAGTATCAGTACTGCGCCTAATTATATTAGGGTTTCATACCAGTGCAGGGTTACCGTAAATTGCCAACGATCAGGCTACGATAATAAGTACTGAGCCAGGACTTAACCATTTGTAAATTTCTAAATATGTTATATATAATAGTTGGGTAAATATAGATTTTGTTTTTGAATGAAAGCTGTTATTATTTAGACTCTCTAAAAAAATTTATAAATTTTTGAAAATTAATTTATCGTGTAAACAACAATTAAAGTGAAAACTTAGATTATAGAGTATTAATTACCATTGAAAAATGAAAAAAGTATATGAAATCATAATCTTGAAATCAATTTCATTTCAATAACTTATTTTTAATTACTTTAGTAGAAAACTAAAAATCAATTTATAAATGTGTTTTTATAAATATTAATACATCAATGAACTTTCTACTAATTGTTTAAATAATATAATAAATATATGTTTTATACAGATATCTGTATAAAACTAATTATTGTTATTAGAATTAATTAAAGTAATTGATGAAATTGAAATTAATCTCAAAAATAGAATTTTATGTTTTTTTTATTTTTAATGGTAATTATTATTGAAAATATTTTTGAAGATGACTTTATTCAATTTATTACGCAAATTGTCACTTGTATAATATCAATTGATTCCTGAACATGAATAGAATTCTTAGAGGACTTACGAGTTTGGTACTATAGCAATCACTATTTGTTATTAATTATTATAGTGACTACGGCAAAAATGGCGGTGGTCAACAAATATAATTTATTTGTAATTGCTGAACGTTATCTTCCATTTATCATTTTTATCGTAGGAAAATTCAGGTCTCTGAGAAAAGTTTATAATGCTAAGAACAAAAATTATGCATTATGCATTGATTTCACGATTCCATGGAGATGAAATCGAAAAAAACGTTTCACGATTTTTTGGGTAGAGCTTACTGTCTTCAAACAGAACGTGCACCGCTTACTTGGTTGGTCCAAAAGCAAGCTATCTGAAACTCAACGAACCCGTCTATTTCGGCTACATTTACAACTACTATCATAAATAACCGAAAGACTTCTGGAGAAAGTACGGAATATACACTACTCAAAAGAAAAGCCACGTTGCCGAGGTATATATATATATATATATATCAGAATACATGTACCATGCTTCAACTTGACTTAAATAAATAAATACGGACATTGTAGTTAAATGTTTTATTTTCATTAATTATACCTTACTTATTAATTCACATAATTTACTAAAACGTAATTTATTATTTAGAAAATTATACATTAACACACATTTCACTTATATGTAAATTTAAAATATGTCTGATTTTTCAATTATTCGTTTTACATCAAGTTTCTCAACTGTTTTCTACTTGAAGATCAATTGAAATAGAAAATAGATTCTATGCTTACATTTATGCAAAGCGTATAATGTTATTTTCAGGCTGTTACCTAGACGACCCTAAAATGCATTTGTAGTTCGAATTAAATTCAGAAATCCGACCAGTTGTGACAAGACTATAAAATTCATAGTCCTAATCATTGATACAATTCAATCGGGGCATGACCAGTGCCCTGCGTTATATTCCCTGTTGGAGCTTTATTAGGTTTCATGAACAGTTCTATTTAGAATACATGGTATCATAGTGAGAACTATTTTTCAGCCCTGTTAATTTTTCAACTAGGGGAGGGATTTATATATCATGTGATTTACAAATTTCATGATTTATATAAGTCTATGTTTTAAATGTATCCGTTTACTTCAATTTGAAGCCACATATATTTTAAGATATTGTATATATATATAGACCTTTAGCCATATACAGTAAGAAATATAGTTCATTTTTAAAACATGATCAAAAAAATTTATTGTAAATTATATTTCTTCGACTTTTTTTTTGTCTATAATTAGATCATTGCATAAGTAATGTTAAAATTCATATACTTCAAACCTGCATGAAAAATTCCATGGATAAGGTAATTATTCCATAACAAATAAACAGTATTGATTTTTCGCAACGTGTTTGGATTATATTAATAGATTTTTGAATAGAAGAAGACGTATCCATCCAATTCATACTGTAACTATTAAATATATTTTTTCATTAATTAATATAGAAAATCTACTTACATGTAATGTTGAATACATACACAAAAAATTTTATACTGTAACATCTTTCTTTCGTTATATCTCCTAATAGACTACTGGTTCCTAGTATAATAAGAGATAAACAAAGAAGTGGAAAAACTCGAAAAAACATTTTTGGATTTTTTATATATATTCTAACCTGAAAATAATAATACTTCGCTAGCTCATCAAGTATAGGTATTATCTTAAGTAGAAATTCAGTGCGTTAAGCCTAACCATTAGTTCATTAGGTTAATGGAGCGAGCATACAAAAGAACACCATATGAAAGCCCTTTCATATTTGACCATAATTTCGAGAAGTCGTTATACCTGTTAATACGTCACACGTATTTTCAGTCTGACACTTAATGTTAATACCATAAGACTAGCCCCATGCGGCTTATTATCTCAAAATCACGCTACAACCCAACGTTATTTCCAAATGGCACTTCCATTATGGATTTCCAAATAAAAATAACGATCTTATCACACTGGGAGGCGTATAGCATGCTCTCGACGACTTTTACATTTTGTGACAGCAAAAGTGGTCCAATCGGTTATTTTCATTCGAATAATTTATTCAAATTTCAATATATCATACAATTATACTTTACGAGTTTTGAAACACAATAAATTAAAATAAATTCTAAAATCTATTACCTAAAAAATATCTGAAATTGTCTCAATGACTATTTAAATTTGAGGGGAGTTAACGTTCAGCCAATAAATGAACATTCCAAAGGTTCGCTATTTCTATAGATAAATTTTAAATCATTTGTACCCCCGAGTTCGTCGAAACGAGGTCAGCGCTACGCCTCGTTTCGGCGTCAATGTAGGACAGCGTACCGCCCAGTACCGTCACGAACAAGCTATTAAGACCCGCGATTAAGGATAAATAAAGGAGTTACACAAAGCTCTCGTCATACTGCCGGCCACTAGGATAAACTCTAATTCGATCTTGCGCGAGCTTCAAAGCTCAGAAATTGAAACTCGAGAGACGCGACGCGACAACGGTTGCTGCCCCCCAGAGCAAGGTTGTAAGCGTCCAGCCGATCCACCGTGCGCTAGAGCTAACAAACGACCGCGAATCCGTCCGTGTCCAAACGTGAACGGCTACTTGCAAGCGGAAAGTCGCAAACACAAGTAATAAAAACAGTTCTTTTCAGGATTAAACTCTACCAAGTTTCTTGTTGTTACTTATATGTTCCTCTTTGCTGTATTTCTATTCAACTTTTCATTAGTTTCCCTTGATAGTTTCTAAAACTTTATCAGTAGAACGTCTTCTTGTGTTATTGGCATTGATCAGATTTAACTTCTTTTATATTTTGAAGCTTGTCCTGTCAAAGTCTCTTATATCCACACTATTTTGAATCAATCTTTCTCCGTGTCAATTTCTTACAATTTCTTTGTTAAGCCGATCCTAAAATCTCTAATCCCTAACTTTCTTCTCAGTATTCCATTTCCCTAAGCTGTTCACTTTCTAAGACTATTGAAGTCGTAGTCTATAAGAAATTTCTTTATCATATATCGTCTAATTAAATCGTTGACGATCTGGCTATAGCAAATATTATTTTATACAAACGATTTTGTTAAGACTTCTTGATATTGCTGTTACGTTACGGGTAGTTGATCCAAATAAACTGTAATTAAAACTTATTTTCCATAAAAAACGGGGAAAACTTTTTTTCAAATTGAAATGATAAATTTTAATAATCCATCAAAAAAGCTATGGCTTATGAAACTTTTTGCAACATTTCGAAAAAAAGAAGATTTCAAGCTGCAATTTGAAAAAACCGTACCGCTTTCGATAAAAATTACGTACGATACGTCCACTTGAATGATGGTGAAATTTCAACTTTAGCCAAATGAATATTTTTGCATGCAGTGTATAATCTGCATGCTTGTTCTTATTAAATACTTAGCACTTCTTTTTATAGTTTTGGGTAAAACCTTTCTTTTTAATTTTCATTCGTTTGTTAGTTTTTGTTTATTGATCTTTTTCTTCCTTTTGCTTTTTGTTACGCTGTATTTGTTAATAGCATTTGGTATTTGTAATTCTGTATTCAGCCATACGGGTTATTCCGAGACAACATATTGTGATAATAATAGTAATAGTAATAATAGAAAAAGTTTGTTTTCATTTTTCGGAGTTTTCTGTCTTTAATAAGGTATTATTATGTATAGTAACTCTAATTATTACTATAATTAGGATGTTAATGTTACATTTTTTATAAATGTTTATCGACATTTGGACATGGGTTAATTCTACCTTTTGACGGTTTCCGAAAATTTACTTCAGATAAAGTTTCCGAATTCTAGCACGCGTAGTAACTATTTCACGATCAAAATAAGTTCAGTCGTTTTAGGCTGATTCCTTATTTAGCTGAGTGTACCTCGGAAATTTTAGAGCCAAATTTGTTTCTCCATTCTGACCTAAGTTTACTATGACAAAATAATATCCTCTGGCTGAGAGAGGATATATCGAAAATGGCTTTGATCGCACTCAGAGAGTAACAAAAATTGTTTGGTGCTGTTGCAAATAATTATGTTACAAAGTCATTCGCAATCGAACACCAACACGGTGGTACCTTCGTTCCTCAAATTAGTCCGTCATCCTGATTACTCATGAAGTAACTTGAAGATTCTGAGCGGTGGTCTGCATCTTCGTAGAATCGCCGAAGAAAAGTGATCCCAAAATTTATGTATGGTGAACAAAAACCAACGGATCAGATGTCCTATAGACACCATAGTCATTTTCATACCTACATTTTCCGTAAATTAATTACACACCACGATACTCTGATATACACTCTGATACAATATCAAAATAGAGCATGTTTTCCTTCGAGTTTTTGCGATTTGAACTTTAATCTCGTCTTTAATCACATTGCGTTTATGTTCGAAATCCTGAACCATTTTCTCGTTGATCATTTCCAGTATCTTTAGGTCTACTTTTCCATGCATCTTGTTTACCGCGTTATATGGTTTCTTTACTGATATAAAGAGTGAATCATAATCGGTCTGCCGCTGTTTTTCTATCCGTTTTAAATATATTTTAAGCAAACTTGTAACACATAAACTTTAGCATTCAACAAATCTAGATAATATCAGAAGAGGCTGAAGATGACCAGGATTTGACGTTTTTATTCTATCTAAGACCCGAATCAAAGTCTGGTTGTGATTGAATAAAATTAATGATACTCTCAGTGAGCCTAGAGTTTGGCATCGATGACCAGAAGCCAAAGCTAATAACACAACTAATTTTCTTCTAATCTTATCTAAAGATAATTCTTTGGATGGAAAGAAAGATTTTAACTTTGAAATCAATGGCGTGAGGTTTCAAATATGATCATAACGTAGAATTAGTGGTTTCATTGTGCTCACGCTTTCAAATAATCAATAGAATAAGACATGTTCACCAAGCACAATATTTATTAACAACGAAATTTAGAATTGCGTATTATTTAATTTTGAATATGTATTCGTAGATTGTAAAACATTATTAATAGCCAGCTTAATCACTTGAAGATTGTGTGACTAACAGTATGTCTATCAGGAACGCAAAGGTCGCACATGCTGCTTCATCGTTAAATTAGTAACTTGCGTTTATCACTTTCTTTAAAAATCCCCTCACTCGAGGGGTTTTTGAGGGAAAAAGTCCTGTATGACAAGTGCTTGTCTCTAAGGGGGCATAAAGTAAATAATTAGAGGGAGCAAAAATTAAAGGCTTGTCTATTAGTAATTGTTGGAAAACGGGAAAAGACGGTTGTAATTGCCACCAAGTAATAATTAATACACCTTTTGCCTTATCGTCGATAATTTTTCGAAGAATTCTTGAAATCAAAATGAATGATGGAAAATTAATCCGGATCAGGTTCATGTAACTCATAAATGTCACATATGGTATTCAATGCTGATGCGAAAAAGTCGACATCAAACAGACTAATTTTTATAGATATAATGGTGAATGTATGTTTCGAAATTGGCAACTCTGTGTCAGTGTATAATCTTCTTGATTCCATGTCTGCATCAACTTTTTCGATTGAAGCGACGTATGATACGAAAATGAATATATCTCTATATTCGCACCATTGTCAAATCTCCCTTGCAAGATCCGAAAAAACGGATATTCAATTGACCCGAAACTATTAATATAAGATATTGTCGTTGTGTTATCGACCTCATCAAAATTTTACATTTCGATAAATTAGAGGAAAAACTTTTACAAGCTGCTTTAATTTCAAGTGCGTTTATATGTAGTTTTCTCTCCTCCTCAGAGTACCAACCGTGAAACCATTTTTTACCGCAAGATGTATCCCATCGGGTCATAAAGGCGTCTGAAAAAATTTCCAGAACATAATTTTGTGTCCAAATTATGTTTGTTTGACTTTAATCGATCAAAACATATTTCCATCATTCAAACTCTTCCTTTAAATATGAATTTATCGTCATTTTTCCCTTAAAAGCGTATTTTGAGGGACACACATTACGTTAAGCCATATTTTACAGCTAAAGACACCGTATTCAGTATCGTATGAAGGAACTGATCAAACTTGCGAAGTCTCTTATGAAAAAAAAATTCTTTTCCGAAACGTCAACCACCATTTTGAAAAACTTTTTGTAACGTGTCGGTGAAACAACTAACGATTATTGCATGAAATTGAACACGAAACTTAGAAATTTCTTTTCTGTCGATGGTTCTTATTCAGGCTTTTGAAATTTATTATAAACCCAAGTGCCGTAAGTAAATTAATATGAACTTGGTTGTTTGCTGCATATTCTGTTTTTGATTTTCCCAGAACGAGAAAATCTTTCAAATATACGACAGATTGATATTGATTGATAACCACTCGCCAATCTTCCAGCTTAAAGTGAGAAGGATCAATATACATATTTAAATCTTTAAGATTAAAGATAAATCTTATGCCGTCTAATGAATTCTCTACTAGAACGTAGAACCTTGATAAATATTTATCTGATACTAATTCAACTATTAATAGAGCACGTTTTTTAATTAATCGATCAATTTCTAAATCACACTATACGATCATCAGTGGAGATAAGACAGTTTCTGGTAAATTAGGTCTTGCAGATGGTATTTTAGTAAAGAGAATTTTATAACCTTGGATAGCGCTCAGAACCGTGAAATCTGACTTAAGTTTTCTCTAATTATGGATGAAATGTTTTGATCGCCCTGCCTTAGTTACAGTTGTTAACGCCAGAGAGGGCGCGAACCGTCCTCGATTTGCGGTCGCGATTCTCTGAATATTTCACCGCGATATTCTTCGAGTACGCCTTCCCGGTTTACAGTTATTTCTGTGACTGCTTCAGTGGAAATTGTTTGTTAACAAATGAACGCAAAGTTTAAAAACTAACCTTTGTTAATGCCGGCTTGCTTTTCGCAAGCCTGAGTATCTTTAAGTTCGTCAGCGAACGAGTTGCCAAATAACCAAATGAATTCCATCTGCCAGGCAATGTAACGCGGCGTAAGCTTCATGTGGAAAAACCTGCTTTATCTTGGATTTCAACAGCTCCGATACAGCCAAACCTATCGCATTTAAACAGGCTGCATTTTGGACCTGGGCTTAAACCTAATACTCATCTCGTTTGATAATTGACGCCAAAGCCTTTAATGCTGATATTAGCATTTTATTCAATTTTGGTAGACCGAGAATTTCAAAGTCATCTTTAACTTTATATTTTATTATCAATTGTTGTCAAACTTCGTCATCTATACCAGAGCAGACAGTTATTTTTGTCGATTTTCAGCGCTGAGCTTGCCCAACCACACTCGCATGGTGGTGTTCTGATCATTCTGAAGCTTACTTGGATCATTTTCCTCCTCATTGTCAAGGAAAATTGGGGAAGTGTCCAAAGGCTCCGATACAATTATCGGATTTGATTGTTTTCCGTAACGTTTTTCAATCGCAGCCAAACGCTCGTCTTGATGAAAAAGAATCTCTAAGATCTTGTCTAACCTTGTTGTTGACAGAAACCTTAATTGAATGACTACGTGACGAATTTCTGTGACGAACTCGCTTAATCGTTAATTAAATCGATGGTTTGCACCATCGATTTCCGCTTCTCCACTTACGATCCCGTAAATCCTGTCTTCTAACTTGCGAGTCGTCTCGACGACTCGCAAGTATAAAGTATAATTAAATTATGCCTGAAAACCAAGCTTTATCTCATTTCTATTGCTGATAAATTAAAAATTATTAACTGAAATAAGATTTTTCCACAATGTTTATACTTAACATTAACGTAATTAACTGTCAGTCATTTTGTAACGAGCTGTTTACAATTGAATAAAAACTTATTTAACAAAATTGCTGTGAAGATCAACATTTAAATTTTAAATTTAATAGATTAAATAAGCTTTCGTGTTTGAATTTATTTAAATTATAGTAATTCTTGAATTTATTTTCTATGAAATTGTACCAATATCGATGAATGACTAAAGTAGTCACTCATTAATTATTATTTATTAGGAAACTTCAACATTACATAATTATATATGAAAATCCCTCTCTAAACATAATAATATTTTATGTTATTTATAACATAAAATATTAACTTATAAATTATAAGTTAAATATCTTTATCGATAAATATTTCTCTTACGGAAAATATTGAAAAAGTTATAAGCCCAACTGCTATTGATAATAAAATTAACATTATCCTCGAAATGCCTTTATTAACGTTTGTCACGAATCTTAAACCAAAATTTGTTTATAATTTTGCATTTATTTGCAATATGTATTATTATAAAAAGAAAATACTCAAAAATTTGATGGTGCTCTTTGACGATTATAGGAAGAATTTTTCTATATCCGTAATTAGTGTAATCATTTTGAATTTTATTCAATAAAATCCTAAAATCATGTAAAAAAATTATTGTGAGTTGTTTATATAAATTTCATCATAGATTTTAATAACTAAAACTGACTTTAAAATTATAACTTTTTGGTCCAAATAAATCGTAATCATAGTAGATGTAATAAACAGGAGTAAGGAACAAGGAATACTTAAACACACACGATTAGCATATAGAAAATAGTTAATTATAAATATGTGATGAGTTTTACATGGCATAGATATATTTTTTGAAAACATTGTTTCTTTCTCTAATAATATATGTCTAATTTGTATTAATGGAGCGATTGCGCACAAAATAGTAAACAAAATAACAGTTCCTGAAAAAATAAAAACCACTTATACATCATTTCTGGCTATAATATAATCAAGAGTGTACAAGAAACAACAACTTTTACCAAAATATTTAGTTCCCTTGAAATTTGAGTGCAATTATTTTTGACAATATTTTTATATACACTATTATCAAGTATAATTATAACGAAACTTTTAAAAATCTAGTAAAACTAACACACAAACAAAACTATTTAAGTTACATAAAAGCAATTAATCGTTAATTTTACTGAAGCTGATGTACATAGTAAAACTTAAAGAAAAATTGAATGGATATTAATAATTTTTAGACAAACATATTTGTTAATATATTTTTTTATTTATTACAATTACCATCTTATAATTTTCAATGATAATTTAATATAAAAATTATTTACTCACATTTTAAGATGATAATATAAAGATATATGTACGTTTTAACAAAAATATCTAACTATATAAACTGATACTAAAAAAAGTGGTTGATATCGATCGGTGTCAAAAAATTTGCATTATGTTCGAGAAAAAGATCACGCATCATTATACATACGACTATCTAAGCGTTATCAATGTTAACATTTCAAACGTTTTTGTAGTGTATAAAGACCGTGACGGTTTACAATAGGTAATAAATTTTATAATAATTCTGATTCAAATGTAACTGGTGAAGATTTGACAGAAAGCATAGCCCAATAGGCCGATGATGCGGAGCTAAATTTATTACCCGTAAAATTTACTGTGAGATATTATTATTAGTTTTGGAAAATGATTTTTTATTTAAATGCGTTAGATATTATTGATTGAATTTGTTCAATTTATAGTTTCCTTCTTTGTAATTAACTTGCTGTCATTTAAAAACTAATAAATACACTGTTGTTATGACATTACGGAATTTTATTATTCGTTCATCAGTTTAACTATTTGTGACATTATAAATTTTGATGTTTATAAATAAATTATATTAATTTTTTAACATTTTTGTAAAAAAAAATGTTTTCTACAATTATTATATTACATGTACTGTCAAATGTTGGTATACCAACTGTTAATAAGTAATTGGAATAACTGATATGGACTGGCTTCATTTGTGTATTGTAACGTTCCGTTTTGAGACACGAGAGGGCGTTTTTTGAGAGACGTATGAGCAATGAGTCCGCCGAATTTCGGAATGCGAAAGAGAGAGTTGTTGTTCAGGGTACGTACGAAAAACGCGTTGATATACGGGAAAACTCCGCACAAATGTAGTGGGTATCCTCATTATAACAAGTGAGTGAAATTAAATAAACATATTTCCGTTCTTAAATCATGAAAAATTAATGACAGAGAAGAAAACTCTAAATCGAACTAATAAAACTATAAACGAACGATTAACATTATCGCGCAATGATGTATTCACAATTCGAAATAAAATTATTTAAAATTGCTTAAAATCTTGAAAAGAAAATAAAAATCTATAAAGTAACCAGTATAATGTGATATTAAATGCTTATTCATAATGTTCACATATCATTTTTAATTATGTTGGTTTACATTATTTATTTATTTATTTATTCATTTACAATAAACAGGTATACACCCTTATAAAATCAATAAGTTAGATCAGAATAATATGGTTATAGACAGAGGTACGAGGTCCCTAAAAAATATAAACTTGAACAGAGAGAAAACGGCAAAGAAATGAATAGTCCGACGACAAACACAAAAATATGTCAATGCTTAAGTAAAGTGCAGTAATATGAAATTATAACAAAATTATAATAAAGACAATGCAATACAAGATAATAAAGTAGATGAAGATTTATACAGAAAGAAGCTTTGATTCAGACAATGTAGGCATAACAAAGAAATAAAATTACTACTAGCAATTACAGTGTAATCCATCGCATAAGATGTATCGACCTTGACTGTATAAGTTCGATACGTCAAATAAGATGAGAAACAATTTATTGGCTATGAAGACCAATGGAATAAAGCTTATCTAAAAGTAGGTTATGATCAACTCGATCTAAAACTTCTGCAAAGTCATTGTAGATAACATCCACTTGTGAATTTTTATCAAGTCTGGGGTAAGTGTAATTATTCCATGTTGTTCAGAAATGCAGATCGGTTCAAGAATGTTATTAATTATTTGACAGTAGTTGGAAATATCATTCATGATCCCTGTTTTAAAAATCGGTTTTACCTATGATGACTTTCATTGATTCGGGAAAATACCAGTTTGTAAGGAGTGTGAGAATTAAGTACAAAGGTAAAGCAATACCACATCTGGAGTTAAAAAGGAAAATGTTAGGTATTCCATCGTCATGTATTATACTAAATTTTATATTAATACTGAAATTTTATATTCAGTTTTTATTGTAATTAAATTGAAGGTTTATAATCAGGTATCAGAGAAAAATTCTAAAGAGTCCAATGCTAATTATTTATTGTACTAGCATTTATCATCATTATTGGACCAATAGTGGCTCTAAATACTCATTTTACTATCGATCACATCTACTGGACTTATATCGGGTATATGATAGCACCTTTTTGTAACAATGTTTAATTCCATTGTCTTTATGATGTTGTCTTAGCATATCGATCTATCATTGGTTTCCAATATTGGTCCAACATCAAATATCGGGTTGTTTAAAAATAATGGTGAACCAACCATATACCGTTATTGATCCGATGTCAGTTCCCGACAGTATTTCAATGTCTGCTACCATTGAAACAACCCGAAAAAGACATTATAAATCAGCAATTAATATTGTGAAATCTTCGTTGACTTTTTTACAAATTGTAAATAACGAATGATAAGTTTGTATCGAATATCTCTTTCCAAAACGCAACTCAAATAGTTTCTTTAAAGATTCAAACCTAATTTATGAAGATTCATGAAACATATCCCTTTTCTTTCCTAAATTAAAACCCCCTTGATAACAATAGTTTCCAAAATGATGAATTCCTTCAAATACACTACAATATTATTCATACCCATTCAATTTTCTAACGAAAATTGCAATTAAAATATTTTGTTATATATTTTTGTATATGATTTTTGATTAATGAATTCGTTTACTTATTACATCTAATTGTGCATGTGAAAATTCCTACAAAAAATTTGAACTACAAAAACTAATAAAAACAAATAAAAACGAATAAAAAATGATTGTCTTTTAATTGTTACTATTAATAACCGCAT
>JABFQD010003593.1:0-12968 GCA_022817045.1 Psix sp. ZL-2020 | reverse complement strand
AAATTCAAATAAAGTAATATCAGAATACTGTCTTAAAACTCAAAAAGCACTTAAACGTTTCATGTTTAAACGTCAATTAATGCGCACTGAACAAATTAAAAATAACTTTTCAATCTTTTATTAATTCACTCGAAAAACGTCTTAAACTTTTTTCACACACTTTTTTGAAAAAAGCCTTAATCTATTAATGGAAAATTTAGTACTCACTCAAATCAATGAATCAATTGATTTTTTTTCAATTACATTTAATTTCTATTATAATTTTATAATATGGCTAAGAAATAGCCATGTTTTATGTTCACTTTCCGCGAAGCAATACTTTTTATGATATTCGTGTTCAAATAGCTAATTTCTTAAACAGTAGTTTCAACAACATAACTGCTTTAAGTACCTTATATAAAAATATGATAAAAGTTTGAGCGTAAGGCATTTGAAAGACGAATAAAACTGCCTTAAATGTCAAGTTAGACACATTACATATCTTCAAAGTTTAACCAAAAAAAGTCCTAAACTAAGATACTATATTTTATGTTGGCTTCTATGTACAAATCAATATTGCCAATATTGACGGCTTCACAACACGAAACTCCTGAAAAGGGTTGCCCAAAAGTATCCTGTTTCGGTTAATAAAATAGATTCACTGCGCTTCGGGTAACAAAAGGATGGACTCAATATTGAGTCGACGACCCCGCCGGTTTTAACGACCAGAGCGATCGCTCGGATCAACATCGGTATTAACCTAATTCCAAAGTCACTGACATACATATCATTTATTCACTGCATAGACAATTTCCAATCACCTAACTGCGAGATCAATAGCTGGATCGCGAAAGCTGAAGTTCAAGATAGTTTAGCTATTAACTTGGAATTAACTTTTTATTCAATTTTAAGCACTCTTTTCTCATTGAATGAAACCTAAAAACCGTAGTTGATACTATGATTAAATATACAGTTTATTAAAATATACACATTCTTTTATTCCCTCGTAAAATAAGACATTTCTTTCAATCCCTTTCGGGCATGAAAAATGGATTAAAATATAACTATCTTTCATTAGGTTAATTTGGAATAAAAATGAAATTACTCGGAAGTTTTTTCTTCCTTAACTAAATCAAACGAAGGAATGAATTTCGAAGCGAGAACTTATTCCTTGATTCAAAGGTACTTTTCATAATTCACCATTTGTAATTCAACATGTCCTTTTGTAAGAAGAAGTTAGAAAGCTCGAGTCATTTTCACAGTGCTTTGTGATCTGCGATCAAGTCGGTACAATTTCTTCGCTGGGAGGAGATAAAATTCAGTATTAATGGATCTATATAAAAATACATTGAGTGTTACAAAGTTAAACATATTTGCATAACTTTAGCACGTAAGTTTTTGTAAAATGGAGTACCCGCGGTCGCTTTTGAATATTTGATTGTTCGCTCGAAGTTGAGAGCGATGTATAAATTAGTTGGCACGTTAGACTATGTTGCATATAGAAAAGATATATTTTTCTGTTAAAGTGTATAGCAGAAATGACATTTCGTTGATATCAAAGCAAAGTTTGAGTCTTAAGTCTAACAAATGGAGAATAATGTACTGGATTATATTTAAAGCCACAACAGAACTGCTGCTTGTTATGAAATGTCGTCCAATTTGCTTTTGTTTGTTGTGTCAATTTTAATCTCGCATGCAATTATCTGGAGCTCATTGTGCGTGCATGCAAAAAATAAGAGTTTAAAGAGCGCGGTGAATTTGGTTTTGAAGTAACTTAAACGCCGGTTTTACACAGTCGGGAGTTTCCGTTTTATGAATCTTTTAGTTCCTAAAAGAACCTAGTTATAGTTGAAAAGTCATTCAATAAATCAGTGCGTTATTTCCGTCGATGTGAATATTCTATATATTGTACTGAATGAGGTGAAAATTCGCAACTAAATAAATATATAAATAAATAAAAATATATCTTTTATATTGGTCGGATAAGGTTTGGAGTTGAAATAGTTGATTTTCTGAAGTTTTATTAAAATTTGAGATTAATATTATTTTAGCAGAACTGCTTTGGAAAGTTTGAATAATTATAAATTTGAAACAACAAACACAAAGAACAATTTACTCCAGGGGAAATAGAAGAAATGATGCTTTTGGCGTTAATGTACGTTTTCCTTTATTCTTTCACGAATTTACTTTTAGTCTAATTATATCACAACAATACTATTCGTGTCAAAAGCTATGTCAACGAAAGCATATTTAATCATCAAAAATGTTTCAAAATAACCTAATTAAATTTCTTTTTCTGATACTTAATTTATTGATATTAAGATGATTATGAGCTTAGAATTAAGTGTAACTTTGTTGTATCTAATTATTCATTAATGTTTTCAAGTATATTATCCCACTTTTTATAGTGTACAATGCTTAATAATATACTATTAATATAATAGTAATTAATTCTACAAAAATGTTTCAAGTTTTCAGTCAAACTTTAGATAATTGAGTCATCATAAAAAATAACATTTTAATACTTTTCATTGCAAGAGCAATATTTGCTGTATAATCAATGCATTTTAGTGTCAACTTCAAAATCAATTAATTCTATAATTCGGTCAGTTATCTCCACGGTAAAAAATAAACATTACTAAGTGATGTCAATTTTTTCCATACATATATTGTATTTTAAATTTTTATTATCCAGTTTCATTGCATATTAAATGCGCTCTTGTTTTACAAACTGGTATTAATATTGACACAACACTTGTCCCAGTTTGATAAAAGATATTTATTTTAATTTTAACGAAATTGACAAATTTGATGATGTTTAGAGTCGATCACTCTGTTTTGATGAATCTCAATTAAGCTCCAAATTTCATGAATACAATATAAAAACATGAAATTGCATTTAAATAATGAAAACTACTGTAAACTATATTGATCTAGACAGGTCTTGCATATTTTAAAAATTATATGTACACAAATTTAAATTCACATTTTTATACATTACAGAATAACCTACATTTCTACACATTTTTATTACATTTTTTATTTTTATTTTTTTTTTTTTATTTATTTTTTCACTACATTTTTTATTACAAGTATATCCAAATATGTACAACTTTTTTCTTATTATAAAATATGAATATATAAAATCAATACATCGATAATATGCAACTAAGTTCCACAGGTTGAGTCGTTTTTCTTAGCACACTTCCGGTTAGCAAATATTAGCTTATAATAAAACTGATGAAATGTCATTTGTTTACAGACGACTGCGATCGAACAGACCTTCCGGACGAATGTACAGCCTTCACTGACTGGGTTAAGCGACGAGTTCAATGGGCCGGCTAGTAATAAGACCATGGTGGAGGCACTACTGAACGCGTTGAACAATATGAAACAGGACGTACTGATAGCAGTGAACCGCAGCGTCGAGATGAGGAAGCCCCTAAGTGGCATTAACCTGGGCCGAGCCATCGGTTTTGCTGAAAAAGTCGAGCAGCTCAGGTGGCCCGTCACCATGGCCGTGCTCAGTGTTCTCCTTATCCTGTGCATGATTCTGCTGGTCGGAGTCGTGCGACACTCACGTTGCGCCCTCATCACGTAAGTTCACGGCTTATCGCTGCTCAGCTATGCCATCGCACGAGCACAGATAAGCTGCTTCCTTCCCTCGCAGGCGACCATTTTCGCGATCGATTTTTCAGACATTAATTTGACCTGATGAAGTCAGTTCACCAAACTCGGTTACTTCGTGGCTTTTTAACATCACGCTTACAGAGAGACGTGCATGTGTCAAAAAGAAAAATCAGGTCAAGTATACTGAGCAAGGAGGTGGGGCAAAGACAATTTACAACCTAAAACAAGACAGGTTGATTTCATTTTGACAAGAGTTGATGGACATGTACGTCACGAGTATTGATCGAGTAGATCTAACGCGAGAGGTAATACAGAACTGAAAATGTAAGCTCTTAAAATTAGATATGCACTTTTGACGATTCGAGGATATGAAAGAGTATGTCTATGCAGTGGAAATGTGGTAGTAAGTAGCAGAGTTCTGTTATCAACTTTTACATCATTCACAGAAAAGACCATTTGGGAGAACAACATTTTTTGAAGCAAGAATTTTAACATTTTAATATTTAAAAATTAATAAATACTCATTTCATAACAGTGGAAATTTGAATCGAGATGTTAGAGTATGAAATCAAGATTGAATGATGTCTCAAGATTAAATATGAAAGATAATTGCATGCATTTTTATTGCCTCATCAATTTTAATTCATTTCGTGTTTTTTCATTCATGAAAAATAGATTTATATTGACGCTTGAGAAGAAAATAAGTTTGAATCAATTAAATATATAAAAATAGTTGGCCATTAAATATTAATTTGTATGAACTTTTATTTTTATTTGTAAGTAATATGAAATCCTTATATGATTAGAAAAATGAAGTAATTCATTTTTATTCTTTATCTCGTGCAAGCCGACATTTGTCACGGAGCAATCAATTTCGGTCATCTTAATAAAGTTTTACAAAATTCTTTAGAGAAAATAAGATTTCTATTCGCTCTATTCAATTGGCAAAGTTGACGCGTAAACTTCAAATTCCTGATTCAAGATTTTGGCTCTAAATTTGAAACTTTTAACTTCTCGATTGAAGATTTCATTTTTTACAAATATTATTCAAACTTTTTGATTTAAATGAATACACACATATTGACACATGAACAATTTCATGATTAGATAATTTTCCATTTTTTTGTAATATTTTCAAGATAATTTGCATTAATATGATTCAAAGTATTTCATTAAATAATTATTTTTATAATTCAGTTACCTGAAGTATAAACATATAGAAATGTCGTTTAAACTGAGATAAATTAAGTATCCTTAGATTTAATCTTTACTTTCAAGTTAAAATATTGCGAATTATTGTTTATAGATGCTTTCAAGTAAACGATGACTTTATTTTTCTTCCTTGAACAGATAATGATCAGATAGATTAATACCGCGTTATCCATTCACTGATATTAAAAAGCAAAATAAAAAGTCGTCCTAGTGAGTGATTATTATCAATTAAGCATTCGCGTTTTTCACATACAGAAATTCTATCATTGAATTACACATACGATCGTTTCTCACGCGAGCGTCAAGTAAATCGTAAAATGATGACTCTTCATGCAAACAAGTCTACGATTCTCTAGTAAAAACACTTTAATGAAAAAACTACCTTACGTCCTCGTCTAATTCAGTTCATTTAGCTACCGTTATATCAAGAAGAAACAATCATAAATTCGATGTACAAAATATTAAAATAATATTTTAAAATGTTGATTATAATTATAAAGTGCAATATTTTAATTTGTAGATATTTAATTTTATTAAATATTTTAAATATTATTTATATATCTTTTATCTTAGTTTCAACACATTCACTGTATCTGATTATAAAAATTAAAAGAAAAAAACTTCATGAAACGTGTAAACCGCTCGTGTTAAAGGTACAAGAAAATGGCAAAATAAATGCCTGAAAATGAAATGGTTGAGAAACCGTTAGCCATTCATTGGCAAAGTAAACAGCTTTTTTTATTTACATCGAACTACTGAAATGGGACAAAAGACATTATCATTTGTGGGTCATCAGTTTTGAACACAGGACGTGAGTTTCTAGCCGGTGACTTTAGTTTTTGAGACGAGATAACATCGGGATGATTATTACTAAACGCTACATCCCGGTCAGCCGTGCTCACAACTCGGCTACCTCGCTATCCCAATTTATTTGATGGTCGTTTAACCAGATTGTACCAAATCTTCAAATAATCAAAACCACGTTGTGACCGCAAATGACCTTGAGAGAATATCTATCGCATTTGTTGTCTCGACACAATGGAATGCGCTTTGATTCACCTCACTCTAAAGCAGACCTTTGCTCTACTTCCATTCAACTTAGCAGTCATGCAGAAAAGAGAAGATTCCTTACTAAAACCATGATAAATTAAAAATAATGTTTAAAATGAACTCGAACATTTTTCTATACAATATAATTTTATTAATTTTTTAATCATGTTTTTGTTCTGTTTTAATTAAATTTAAAGAAAAATGAAATGTTTAATTTATAAAACAATAATTTTAATTCGATGCAGATTCAGTTTAAAATCTTGTTGAATCCTATCAAGACACTGATCAAAAGTACGTTAGATTCGTTGTTAGATCACAATCATGTCAAACACGAATCGAATCTCATTTCGATTCGAATAATAATTATAGTAACAAAATATAATAATGAAAAATATTAAGATAAAATAAATTATTTATTATATTTAAATTCGTGTTAAATCAATTTCAAATCTAATTCAAATAATTTATTGCGTGTTTTTCATTTCTAAATGTTAATTTTAAAAACAAGATAAGAAAGTAGTTTGAATAAATAAAATTATAAACACTGATAAATAGAAGTAATTGAATTTGAATAATTAATAAATATTTTGTTATGTAATGCAGGTTTTCCGTGTTTGGCCTATTCGCGGTTATTACTTCTTGGTTGATGGCCTCAGTGTATTTGTCAACTTCAGTCGCGCTGGGAGACTTGTGCGTTGCCCCCGAAAACTACCTTACCAGGGCCGTACCGCCGACACTTGCCCCGGAAGTGCTGACGTACTACACCCGCTGCGAAACCAGCCGTACCAACCCCTTCACGCAGCGGCATCGCGACACCCAGAATGCAATTGAGTCCATGCGCAAGAATCTTACCATTGTACAAAATCTTGGTGAGCAACTCTTCAAAGATCCCAAACACCAGCCGGTCTACAGCAGCCTCAAAACCAATATCAATACCGTCGAAAAACTCACTGCCGGACTTGCCACTTTGCTTGACTGCAAATCTCTTCATAAGCAATACATTCATGCCACTAGGAGCCTTTGTCATCTTGGATTGTAAGTTCAACTATTGACACAAAGACAGTCAATTTTATCACAATCAAAAACAATTGTATTTAGATTTAAGTAGTGGTTAGAAATGTTATTAATGTTGGATAAATTTTTTTTAATCGACATTGAACTTTATTAAAAATGAACTTGAAAAATAAATTTTTTCACTTATTGCTGTACCATAAAATGTTTATGAATTCTGATAATCTATTAACTCGAAAATTTATTTTGAAATGTTTGAGTGTGGACATAAGGTTGATTAGTCGAAATCTACTACTTTGACAAGAGTACATCCTTTTCCACAAAGTATAAATCTTCGTTCCTTTATTTGTAATATTGTTGATCATGTCAATTAATTTAATAATTGCTTTTTATTGCCGATAATTAGTCACGTTTTAACAAAGAGTAATGATTAGTTCATTTGACATTCATTAATTTTCATATTGATCCAGCTTGTGGAGTCACAAATTAGTAAGTATTCAGTAACCAATCACAGTTATCTGTTTCTTGTATACAATTACAAACAGAAATAGTTCATAGAATCAACAAAATATTGATCAATATTTTTCAGCATATAAAACATAAGATAGAGTAGATTATTTAAAATTGACAAATTGATGTTAATTCAACAAATTTCTAATAAAGATTCAAATTTTGATTTAATATTTCAATATTATATCATTAATCATCAACATTTTGTGAACTCAATTGGTTTATTGTTTAAAATGGTCTGAAACCTTTATAAATGAGACAGTGTGATATTTGCTTAAATACTATAAGAAAAGATAAACAAACATTATTACATGAATAAGTGAAATAAATATTTTAATAATATAACTGAATATGACATTACATTTGAATTTTCGGAACCGAATTTGGAAACAGAAACGATAAATGAGTTTGGTTTTTTCAATTATGCTTCTAAAATGCTGAGTTATTTCTGGAAAAACTACAAATTTTACCTACTTTCATCTTTAGTAACAGTATATTGTTGATATACAAGATACTATTGTTAGGAAAGTCGAATTATGCAACTCTATTAGCGCAACTTCAAGAGTAACTTCAAAGTAAATGAATTAATAAAGCATCATACGAATTAGCTATACAAATGGTAATTAGCAAACACTAGTTAATTTTCCTTTGTTGATTTTGTAGAAGGAAAATAATCTTCTTTCCATTATTGTTGTGCCCAAAGAGTTTCAACTACTCATTCTATTTATTCAAATTCGTAATAATCCATGTAATCCTGATTACATTTGAAAAATCAAACAGCATGAATAAAGACGATTACAGGAAGAGCAAATTACCCAAATCGAAGAATAAGTTGCTCAATTGCAAACCTCAGTCCAATACTTGCCAAACGTTAATATAATTACTAGCAATTAATGAACATTATGTCAATCTCCATTTCCGTGTTTAAAAGTACTTAATTATTAATTGAAAATCAGAGATGGACATTAATTTATAGCAGCATCGTTGAAAACCAGAGGTCGCAATGATTTGAATGAGAAAATATGACTGTTAAGTGATTCGAGCAATGGGTTGTAGAATCAAACTCATTTTTCATTTAACGCCCGTTAAAACAGTTTCGAGCTTTAGTCAACGTCTATTAAGTAGAATAATAAAAAGCGAGCGCTATCTTTCGCTCGGCCGCGCGGAAAGGCAAGATCAGAATGTACAATCGCAAGATTAAACTTGACGCAATATATATTTACTCGAATGTGTTTCCAAGTTGACACACTTTGCATCTTTGTACTCACGCTTTTATGATTTTTGCAGATCCGGTCTCTCGTACATGTTGCTGGCCACTGTAGCAGCGGGATTTTTATTTACTATTTTAGTCTGGGTGGACTCTCATACATGGATTTATATACGGAAACGGTAAATATTATCCACATTTCAATCCTCACACTGAACGCTTAGAAATAGTCAACAAAAACTGGATCACTCAACACCAAATCAACGAGCGACTTTGGACCAAGCAGAAATACTTTGAGCCGAGCTATCTGCGCACTTTCGATCTGCTGTTGACTGATCCACACCTATTTCCACTTTACTTAAATTTATGACGTTCATATTATATCTCAAAATTTACCATTCAACTTTATTTTCCTTTTTTTTATATCAACTTCATTACGGAATGTTTTTCAAAATCACTTTTCTACATGTACACTTTGAAACCGCTGTATCAGATCATACAAGACCATTTTAATTTACCAGACATAGGGGTCGTGCGTGCACACACTCAGAGAAACCACATTCACACACGGTTTTCCACTTTGATGTCATGCAATGTTTTTTATTATATATTAATTTCTTTCAACTCAAACAAGATCCAGCACGTGTAAACGATGCCGACCTTCAGCTCTCCAAAATAAAGCTCGATTTTACAACGTCACCGTAATTCAACTTTTTATGCTATCCACGTTCTAAAGACGATTTGCTTAGTACTTAGCTTAAACATTAAAGGTGACACATGCTGGGTGATGAGTATTTTACAGATTCAATTTCACGTTACACGTTAAATGTCACACGTAGTTGAATCCAAAATGACAGTTCAATTATTCTGAATTCATTTGTAGTATGTTGCGATGATAAGATTCATTTATGAAATTGTTAATTGAGTAATCTCGTTATTGTTGATTCGTTGATAATACTTTGACGTGGAAAAGTGGAGGAGAATAATAAGCGAACAAGGTTCGAGACAAATGTTGACCACTTTTCATATTTGCATGCGAGAACAAGGAGAGCTACTTGCGCGCGCCGTCGACGCACGATCCCTATAAGAAATGAGTTCCTGGACAATACATATTGATATAAAAATGATTTGCTTGCGAATGTGTTTTTAGAAGCGATTATCATCAAGTCGACGAGCAAGATCCTTTCTTGCCGCCATCCGCAGCCTCGCAGGCGATAGCAGCTCGGACACTTCGAGGCCAAGGGTCGTACCCGCCTACAGCCCCTCCTCATATTCCGAATGCTCATGGCAACCATAATACTATTAAGCAGCCTCTTCTGCTAACGCCGCCCCCGCCATCATACGCTACTGCGACAGCTCGCGCACGTCAGCTGCACGAGAGCATGTTAAAGTTTGTGCATGAATCTTTACGTTCTTTTTTACAAAACTTCACTACCCTCTCGCGGGGACGAGAAACAAGTTCACTCGAGTGCGAAACTCCCGCTGATCTTACTCATTAACGCTGGATCGTATTTCCATAGTTCAGCCAGCTTTCAGTTATAACGTCGCTTTTGCATTTAGTGTTGCGCTGTTTTAAAAAGCAATGACAATATATATCACGGCGGAATTATTGCCGTGAATAAGACAACGCAATTAGAAAACTTAAGCTCGTGATTTTCGCACTCGCAGTACAGTTTTTAAGCAGGCTAAAGATTGATCTTATTTCAAGCGCCCATTTAAGAGAATAGTTGATAAGAAATTGACTTTTGTACGTAATCTACTTTGGTAAGCACGACGATGAAGCTTTTCATAGAAAGAGAAATTAGAATTAGGTCTTCAGAATGTAAAAAGTTGGAATGAAAAAATGCTTTCGCAAAGATTTTCATCTATTGGACTCCATTAATTGATAAGTACTCCGAGTTACGTGGTTTGCTTTAAATTTGCATAAGTCTTGAAGACAAAAGCCTTTGTGGCATACATCTCAGGTACTAACGAATATTTTATCATCTGAAAGACTAATATCAAAATATTGTACTTTCAGTTCGGTAACTGAATTGATGATCAAACAGTTAGTGCTTGAGTGATTGTCTTCGGTAAATTCAAATTTCAATTCTGTCCAAATGATGAAACATAGAGACGCCAAGTTAGATCTGTATGGATGAAGATCTCAACCCAAAAGCTCATACCATAAAATAAGAATTCAGAACAAAGCTAGCTTTTAATGTATCACTCTAGATGTACAGAATAGTCAAGTCTTATTGAAGCAACTCAGAAACGTAGCTGGATGTTACAAGAACTCAATATTCACCACCTCAGAGTAGTTGACACAGCGCTTGATTTAAAAAGTCAATTTCGAGGAAAATTATTGTCTTAAATTGAGTAAAACTTCGTCAAAGGTAAACAGCCAACAACACAACAATGACACAAGGAATTACGAAGCCACTTGAAAAATTGAAGCTCAAACTTGAAAAATGGCATTCGGCTGAAATATTTGTTGTATGAAAACAGTAGCAAATTTGAGCTTGAATATTTCTCTCAGTTACAAAAAGAGACACTCCGAAATACAATTACCTCTGACCAACTTTTATTCGACACAGCTGACTACATAGACTGCTCGTTTATTTTCTTTTATGATTATTACAATCAAATGTTTGCTACACTCAAATACAACAGTTAGAGGAATGTCAGATGTATCTTAGAG
The DNA here is from genome assembly GCA_022817045.1 of Psix sp. ZL-2020. Lineage (NCBI taxonomy): Eukaryota > Metazoa > Arthropoda > Insecta > Hymenoptera > Scelionidae > Psix > Psix sp. ZL-2020. The sequence goes on along the minus strand of JABFQD010003593.1, from coordinate 1,689 downwards.
AATGCGCCGTGCTCTGGAATGTTGCTTTGAGTGTTCGCGTTAAAATGCAGCAAAGAAGACAAAGACGTCTCAAAATTATAACTCGTTTGAATGTTGCGAATTTCAACAGAATAGGACAGTTTTCTATCATGCTTTAATGTATCACATTTTTGACTCGATATACTATCAAACGCAAACAGCGTCATGAGTGTTTTTACCTATACAATAACAATAATCTTTTGAGTGATTAGTCTTTTTGAGTGGAAAACTCGGACTTATTTAACCTTCATGAATGTGTTTCGTTCTTTCAATTTAACGAGTTTCGCGAAACTAAGAGATTTCCATTCCAAGTCTAACGGCATAGAGCTAACTGAGAGAAACAATTAACGATTCCACAACCGGCAAAGCGAAAGATAATATTGCAACTTGGGTTTTTTGACTTCACATTTACAGAGGTGGGGGCATTAATGGCAGCGGAGGAGGGGATCATAAATCAAGTCAGTATCATCAGCCGGGAGGTGGACGGAATGATCACCGTTCTGGACTCGGAGATCAACCTGGCCAGTACGCGACTTTGAGCAAACAATGCAAAACTTTAGAGTCCAGCGATTTCTACTGAGGGCACGCCCCCTCGGGTCCAGGTTGTTGTCTCATCATTAACTTTTTTTTTTATATTAATCCATTTTTTATTTGCTGCGTATATTTAATCTCTTTTACTCTTTTACTCTCGAAACGGTAAGATTGATAGTCCAAGTAATCGGGTAAAATGTGTAGCTTCATTTCAGATGACTCTTTTGCTTGAAAATTTTCTCTTTGGGGAATTTCATTTGAATAGAATCATTCAGATTCAGAAGATTTTTTTTTATATAAGTGAGATAACTTTTTGTTTTATATGATACAATTAAATATAATTTATAAATATTTGTAAAAATAATTATTATTTTGAGTTGAGGTCAAATTGAATATATATAAAATTATTTCACATTTATAAGATTGAATTAAACTAATCGACAATTTAATTAACAAATAAGTCAAAATTAATAACATCTATCAGTCTTTTTTAGTGTACTTTTAATAAAATCAAATTAAAATATTCGTCAATTATAGATATGATAAAATATATATAACTAAAATATAATCTAATAATGTATTTGGTATGTGATCATCTGAACCACTTGAATAATCGAATATTCATTCATGCTGGTAGCTGTAAGGGCTACCAACATGATTCGTTTTTTTGGAAGGTAAAATTTTATGCACGTTTCGTAAACAACTATACGAGATTTGTCTTGCCTGAGGAATTAAATACTATTTAAAATACTATTTAAAAACTAGTTTTTTGACTTTTGGAATAATGTACTATTACATTTAATATTCATTTATATTAACTCTATTAGAAAGTCTGTTCAACTACAACAATGTAATTAAAATAATTAATCAAAACATATAAAACGTTTTAAATTGATATGGAAATTTCTATAACAATAAAATTATTTCTGTAATAATAATTTGTTTTTACTGAAAATGAAATAATGAAATTGACTGAATGAAAAAAATTATTTTGTTAAATGAACTCCTACATTCTAGTTAGAATATATCAAATTTCATCATATATATATTATTTTATTTTAAAATTTGTTTATACATGAAAATGAGCATGTCAGTTAAATTCAAAACATTCTTCATATCTAAAAAGACCCAATAAAATCT